>JAVYIG010006756.1:0-112235 GCA_035222895.1 Strongylocentrotus droebachiensis | reverse complement strand
TCCTTTGTGATATTGTTTAGGAGACTTGTGTACAGTACTGGCCAGAAGAGGGCAGTATAGCACTTGAATCACTGGAGGTGACTGCACTTGACTCAGAGAGTACAATGAACTTTGTGAAAAGGAGATTCACCGTGACGTCAGACTCTGAAGAGGTATGTCTCTCATTTAATGCTACAGCCATGATTTACCAGTCTGGGAATAATCAGGGGATTTGAGAAACTAAATCAAATTTTGGAAAATCACTCAAAGCAGAACAAAATTAGGGAAGTTTATTAGCCCCCAAAGATGTCTTAATCAGTCAATGTCTTGTATTGCATGTCATGTCCAAGTAGCATATCCATTGGATAATTGGAGTCATTGGCTGTTTAGTATGTAATAGGCCTTCCTTTGGGGATCCTTTAATTTAGAAAATCCATCAGGAAAAATTAGGAAAAATTTCAGGGAAGTTTATTTTCATGACATGCCAGGAATCATGGAGGCAAATTTTTCAATTTACTGATTACACACAATTAAAGTAGCCGTTTATCAATGAGGGCTGTCTTGGTGGCACTATTCTTTCACAATATTGTGCAATCATGTCTTGTAACGTACTGACATTTAGCATAAGAGGACCACTTGCTGAATTCATGAAAGTTTCTTATCTGTCTCTGTGTGTTTGTCCTTTCAGAGCATGACTGTTGAACTGTTTGAGATGTTAGGATGGGGTATGTCACACAACAAACCAGACTCACCCGTATCATTGCTGGGTCTCATTGAAGCAGTACAGGGCAGCATCAAGACGGCCACGTGCAAGGGACCAGCCATTGTTCATTGCGTGTAAGTCTACCTCAACACATTTGACTCACATACGTATGACTGTCTACTATTATAAATGATAATAATACGTTACATCTATATATATATACATGTAGCACAATACATACTACATTTGAATGTGCTTTACATAAGTAAATATAATAACAGATACTATGATATAAAAATACTTTATACATATAGAAAATACCTGATGTAAATTCTATAATTTAGGAAATTACCTTACAAGGAATTACATTACACACAAAATTACAAGACAGAGAATGACATTACAGTTAAAAAATATACTACATTATAGTATGGCTATAAGTATAGTTCAGTATAGTAAGAAAAGACTGTTCCCTCTTAAAGTCTGATTGAAGGGGAAGGGGTAGTGTGAAGCATGATGAAATGTTAAGCTGAAAGCGCTGCAGTATATACTGTATGGGTTGGATTTGAACGAAATGAAGTGTTTATACAACATAGTAGACCCAGTTATATTTTGGATATTAGTCATGAAAAGGAAATGAATGAAGTAAGATATCATGCTGGCTGGGATGAGGGAACATGAAGGAAAGGGGTGCAATAGACTAGTTTACTGACATATTCAAATTGTATACATTCTGTTAAAGAATTTTTTTTCTGTACAACCTGAAAGCTTGCCTGAGGCTTTGCCCCGGCATAGCAACAAGTAATGTATGCAGACTGGGTTCCCTGTCACTACCGGTAGGTCTCCAGGAAATTAACATCCATAAATTTGAATATATTAGTAAACCGGTCTATAGACAAGATGTACGAGAGCTGTGACTAATGAGGGCAGTGTGAAAATGCACAAAATAGGAAAACATGGTGAAAGTCCATTGATATGAATACCAGGAGCTAGTAACGACCGATCGGCATCGTCGGTCACGATTATGATGGGAATGTGTTAAAAGCCTGTGAATCCCCGAAAGTTAAACAAATTTGAAAATAAACTACAGTAACCAAGAATTTAATATGTAGAAATACCAACATTGGAAACTAAGTTTTGTCATCATCGTTGAATTAATATTGACTGCAGTGTTTTTAAGGTTGGTCTCTGTCTTCTTGTTGAGATTGTGATCAATGCAATTTGCATCCTTCTTCCAAGGTTAATATATGTTAGTCATGAATGCTAATACAACAGCAACCTTCAACTATATCATTCAATATGTTTGAGACTTTACTAATGAGCAATAATATTTTCCCTTTCAGCAAATAGAAAAGTAGTAATTTTATTAATGCTAGGAGTCCACTGGGCCGGCGCCAGTTGGTGCCAGTTCGCGCCAAAGATTATGTGATTGGCGCGTAGTGGCTCGCTGTGGCGCCGAATTAATGTCCGCTCGGCATGTGTCGCCAAGTGGAATAAACTGGGTGCCATATGGCGTGCGCCAAATGCCACCCGGCTTGCTCCAAAATGTTGCGCCAGTTCGCGCCAGTTTGCGCCATTACACGGCCATTTGATTCCAAAATTCACCCTGTTGGCGCCATTCGCGCCAATAGACGGCTACTTTGCGCCACTTGGTGATTAGTTTGTGCCAAAGGTCGCCAAATTGGTTTGAACTTGCCGCCGCTTGGTGCTACTTGCCGACTAAATAAATACCGGCCATTGGCTACCTGGTTCAGACCCTCCTCAGCTTGCTGTATGAACAACATCTCTACTAAATATTTACAATTTTGATATGTCTGAGGCTTTTGATAATGTTGGAGTGATGATGCTGCTCCATCAGAAGATGATGAGAGATGCTGAGGTGGCCACTGCCTATCAAGTTATGCTGGCCAATCCTGAAGAAGAAGAGCCTCCTAAGAAGAAAAGGAAGCACAACTGGTGGTTTAGACCCATGCTCCACCCACAGTTGAGGGGCTGAACGTGGACAGTACCACACTTTGATGGAAGAGCTGAGTGAGAATGACAGGAGGAAGTTCAAGAACTACACCAGGGTGTCCCCAGAGATGAAGGACACCCACATCAGGAAGGCCATTCCCCTGGTCTCAAGTTGTCCGTCTTCCTGCGCCATCTCGCCACTGGGGCCACCTATGCCGAGCTGTTTTTCAACTTCCGAATGGGCAATGAAACCATCCAGAAGTTTGTCCCTGATGTAGCCAGAGCGGTAGTGGATGAGTATGCTGCAGAAGTCATCTCCCTCCCCACAACCAATGAAGGCTGGCTTGAGGTTGCAGGTGATTTTGAAGCCAGATGGAATCTTCCTCACTGTCTGGGAGCCTATGATGGAAAGCACATCCGTCTCCAGAAGCCCAACAAATCAGGCAGCCTTTACTTCAACTACAAGCAGTTCTTCTCGGTTGTTCTGATGGCTCTGGTAGATTCAAAGTACCAGTTCCTGTGGATCGATGTGGGTGGGGTTGGCCATCAGTCTGATGCCCAGATCTACAACAACAGTGAACTGAAGGTGTGCATTGAAGCTGGCACTTTAGGCATCCCAGATCCAGCTCCTCTTCCCCATGATGATGAAGGGCACCCTATGCTGTACTTCTTCGTGGGAGACGATGCCTTTGCCATTAGGACGTACATGATGAAGCCTTATGGCCGTCGTAACATGGACCCAACAGCAGAAGATCTTCAACTACAGGCTGTCCAGGGCAAGGCGTGTGGTTGAAAATGCCTTTGGTATTCTGGCTCTGCGGTTCCAGTGCTTCCTTAGCCAGATGAGACAGGAACCAGACACAGTCCGCCTGCTCATTGAAGCTGCCGTCATGCTGCACAACCTCACAGGAAGCACTATCAGGCACTGGACGTCCGCATGTTGGACCAGGAGGATGCCCAGCACAACCTCATCCCTAGAGCTTGAAGAACTGCCGACATCACTGTGAGAAAGTCCTGCGATGCCGCCCTGCTGTTATAGGCGGCAAGTGGCGCCGAATGGCGGGCAATCAGGTGGCATTTGGCGCGAAGTAGTCACCAATCGGGTGCCGTTTGGCTCGCGTAGTGGCGCAAACAAGGTGCCCCTTGGCGCCATGTGGCGCGAAATCTCATTGGCGCAACTTGGCGCGCGCCATTACATTCCAGTGGATTGCAATAGGCGGATTGTTTGCGCCAAAGGGAGATATGTTCGCGCCATTTGGTGCCACTTGGCGGACACTTGGCGCTGATTGCTCGATGCATGTGGCGCGACGAAAATTTCAAACATTTTGAAATTTTCTTGCCGCCACATTCAAATTTGGTGCCGTTACGGGCCACCACGAGCCAGTTGGGAGGCAGTTTGAGCCACTACACGCCACTGGGCACCTTATTGGCGACACTAGGCGCCACAGTAAATTGCATTGGCGCAAACTGGCGCCAACTGGCGCCGGCCCAGTGGACTCCCTAGCATTACTTGCCCAATATTTACATTGCTGATGTGCTCATGGCTTTGTCCTTGCTAGCCATCTGTACATGTATTTAGAGGCATTACTAATTACCAAACATTATCTTCCCTTTTAGCAAATATTGACGTACATTACTTTTATTTAATCTCCAAATATTGACTTTGTTGAGGTGCTTTTGGCATTTTCTATGCTTGTCATAATTTCTACAACATCCTTCCTTGTGTTAAAGGTACTATGTCCCATTTGCAGGCCAAACAGATGAAAAGGTTACATTCCACCGGTATTTGAAAGAAAATATTAATTTAGAACTTCCCTCAAAACAAAAGGGCTTAAAAATGTCTTTTTGTGGGAAAATAACAACCCTTAGTTGTCGAATCGCCTTTAGGAATTGCAATCCTTTTAGTAAATAGTCTGATTTTCAGACCCTTGTACTGAATGGTTGTATGTTTTGTGCTGCGCAAAGATTCAATCAGTTTAATTTTGCCATTAAAAGAAGTGGGTTATTGATGTAAACAAATGCTCATGTTAATTATTCTGCTTCTATTAAAACCAATTCAATATTAGGGTGGACTTCCCCTTTAAAGGTAATACAAAGTTTTGGTATGGGGACATGAATTTGGTTCAAATGAACATATTGGAAGCATATACGATCCTACAATATTCAGTGATCGTTGTCGCGGTCGAAATCGACTCTAAAGTTTTGAAATTGTAAATAATAAACACTTTATGTTGAATGGCTCCCTCTCAAGGTCAAGATATTAATTCAGCTATAAAACAATGTTTATTGACTAAAATTGACTGATTAGCTATTCTCGTTCGGAAATTATATACCACAACTACATACTCTGAGATTTTCATGGTCGCAGCTACCATTGTACGGCCGTATGAGCTATTTGAAATTTATCGAAATTTACCAGGAGCACCGGTAAATCTTTATATTCAATTTTTCTCGAAAGCGTTTTAGGGGCTAAAATTTCTGGTGTTTTTAATACATCCACAGGGGCATCCAAATATATTAAAATTGTAAAGAATCACTATCCACCCATTTTTCAAAATTTCCCAAAACTTTGTAATACCTTTAATATAGAAGCCAGCTGGTTCCCGTAGGCAATGAGTTAAGATTCTTCACAATGTTCTCTTGCTTCCCCCTATAGAAATGGGATCGGTCGTAGCGGTGTGTTCTGTGCCTTGTGGTCCGTTATGGAGAAGCTGAGAAAAGACAATACAATCGACATCTTCCAGGCTGTCAAGAGGCTTAGATCAAGCAGACCTAACATGGTCGAAACCTTGGTAAGAATTCATTGAAATATATATATTTTTGTTATTGTTGTTCCACATTTTACAAAAAATACAGACATACATATAAAACAAGAAATTACTGTATACAATACATGTAGTAGGCCTATAAATGAGCACTTTTAAACGATTCTCAATTCATATAATAGATTAAGTAGAATGTGAGGAACCTACTATTGATTTATTTCTGTTTCAATACCACTGAATTTGAGTGAAACATATGGACACAAGACTTGTGGTAACAATCAGAAAGCACAATATTTAATCCCAATTTGTTTTGTTCATTATGTGTACCATTTGATTTAATCCTATCAAGGAATTTTCAGTAGAATTAATCTACACATTCTGTTCTTGAACAATCCTGCAATAAGCTAGGAATAGGACTCCACATTGACCTTACCCTATGTAGTGTGTTTGCATGTGGTATAATTCAAGGAGTCATTGTGTATCCATAGGATGATGTTCACTGATCCCTTTCTTCCAATGTCAATGAAAATAAGAGTTGAGCCTGTGAAGATGATTTTATTCTAAAATCTATGTTTCCTAAATACTGAGTACTAATCAATAATGTCTTGTAATTCATTTGACACAATAAACATGTACGTGTTCCTTGGACTCGCCCAATTAACCGTTCCACATGAAACCAAATAAAGTCAACCTTTCATTAGAGATAATTTATTCCTTATTCACTAGTTTTGATTTTTAAACCTAATTAATTGAGAGAATTATCAATGTTCTATTCATTCTGCCATTATTTGCCGCGTTAACCTCCAGGATGCGAGCGATAGTTTGAAAAAAAAGGGGAAAAAAAGAAAATTGTTGTAGGACATTAGGGGAATTGAAACAGATAAATCAGCCACACAGTAATAGAGATCATGGTCATTTGTACTCTGCTATCGACAAGGAAGTACCGTACACGTAGTCATAGAGTTTATTAAAGTGATGACGATTGGATTGAGTTCGACCTCCAGGGAACCCAAGTTCCTTCCTATTTCCTGGTATTAGCAATGACTGGTATAGCCATCAATACAAAGTATTCTTCTGGCAAAAAATTACTAGAAAACATGTGGAAATAGTATTAAAATAATCATGCTTCTACATGTATGTCAATGATGGAAAATTGGAACTCACAGTTGACAATGTTTCCATTCCATGTTCTGTGTCTTTTGAAGTACATGTATGCATTCCTTCTATTATGGGTATAAAGATCATACAAATTATGAGGAGAGCACATCATATCGATGTCTACTTTGGCATACCAGTACATGCTGCTACATGTCTGCACAGATGCCACCATGGGGCATTCTCCCCTTTAAACCATCTGAATCATGAAAAGGGGAAAACATTAAGAAGGGGAGGGGGACATGAAAATATGTGAAAGTTGATCATGCCCCCTTCCTCTAACTCATAGTAAGGCTTCTGCTCCTACATGTGAGAGAAACCATGTTATTTGCTCTCATCTGATAAGTACATGGATATAAATTTAATATTAACACCTTGATTTGTTTCTTTACCTCACTACGCTCTCGCTTATCTGCCACACATGTCATTTTGTACAAACAATAGGCACCAATTGATTGAAAACTGCTTTCTGTAATCCAACGACCTCCCAAACATACCCATTTCTAGTTTTGATTAGCTTCATGACATCCATTTTATCATCAGTATAGATTAATCATACCCTGGAAACAGTTAATTATTTTGAAGCATTCAGTATATCTATCCCATGATAAAGGCAATGTGTCAAGATGATTTGAATGGCATATACAAGTTTGAGCAAGATATCATATTTATTTTTATGTTATTTTTTTGTAAATGTTTGCCTCCTTCAGGATCAGTACCAGCTTTGCTACGATGTCATGAATCAACATCTGCATCAGTTTGAAGAATATGCCAATCTGGACATCCTGTAAATTAAACAATCAATTTCATTTCATTGGACAAAGCTCCTGTGCAGTGAAATCTTACGATACAGTGAGCCATCTCAGACCCTTTCATTGGACACACCTCGTCAGATAAAAGACATCCAATCATACATTTATCCTTTGTATCTGCAAGACAACTCTGTATCTGCAAGACAACTCTGTATCTTTTATTGGAAAAGTCTCATGTAACCACAAAAAAAATGGATTTTGCATTATTATCCTATATATTAACTAGATAACTCTGTATATTTATTCAGACAAATACATGTAGCAGAAGACATTATATAAAATTGTTATCTTGAAATTAACGAAGCAACTCTGTCTCTGAATTTAGACAGAGCTTGGACAGTATCTATGGAAGGAATAGTACTTGATGATAGTTTTGGAAATAAAAATGTGAAAATATAAAGTGCAATCACTTGGAAAGGCTAAGGGTTGATTATATCAACACAATCCAACTCATTTATTCTGCTTGGAAAGTAAGTAAACTCTCATGACAAAATCTCATTTAAAATATTAGAAGACGAAGACAAAGACAAAATGATGAATATGAAGTACAGAGAGAGAGAGAGAGAGAGTGAGAGGGGGAGGAAATATAATGCCTCAAGCAATAATTAAATATATTTGTTACCTTTAATGCATTTTATTTTTTTACTAGTTTATATGAATCATAGATATGAACTATGAAAGCCATGTATACATTTTTTGTTTAAGACTTGTATTATATGATGAAAGCATGATGCTTGTTCGGAATGTTTGTTCATCTTCTAAAACCAAGAAATAGTCTAATTTTAATTTGTTTCCTTCTAATTATAAATTGCTATAACTTGTACTTTTTGATTATTGACAAAAAAGTAATACGATTATGATAAACTGTATGCAATATCTATGTGTCCTTGTTTCCCTCCCTTTCTCCCCTCTCCCTGCTCTCTTTCTCCCCTCCTGCCTCTCCCCCTACTCCTTCCCCATCCCTCCCCCTTACCCTCTTCCTCTTCCTCTTCCTCCTCCCTCCCCCTTCCCTTCATATTCCCTCCACCCCTATTTTCTTAAAGGTTGATGTTATAAATTCTACCTATAAACAAATCATTTTTTCAGGTGATTGGTACGCTCAAAATGTTGTAGGCTTGGTTTCCATATTTTGTAATTATGGCTTTATAATGTAGATATCAGTACTAGCATATATATTTCTGTCAGGTATGTTGCTGAAAAATCATGATACTATCAATTGTAATAATATTTGTATGGTCTTGTTTGTGTACTTATTTCAGAATTGCATTTTGCAGAAGTCAAGGTTATATGTAAAGTACTGTAGTTATTCTGTTATATTATAACATTCAAAGGTATATTTACTTTCTTTGTAATTAGACTGATATGGATTTTACATGTATATTTTGTTGTTTAAAAAAATGGTGAAGCAAATCTATCGTATATTCCTAATTTGGTATAATGGTAATGTTTACCTGAACTTGCATAAGAATTTCTAAAATAGTACTATTTATATAATTTGTACTATATACCTTCTTGAATACGTATTTGTGAAATAAATGTGCCTTAAAGTTGGACTGGGTCTTGCCCACATTTGTAAATATAATGATGTTTGTATATTTTTTCTTAAAGACAATCAATATTTTAAACATCAGTTAGGCATTATTGATCAAATTTTTCAATTGAATAACAAGGAAAATGTCATTTATTTGTATGTACAATGAATTTGTTTTTCACTTTGCCAAGAAAAACCTATCCGCGGTGTAAGGTAGATATGGGGAAATTGAACCCGTTGACTAGGGTAATGATAAATACAATGTATTTAGAAACATAGTAATACGTTCTATAGAAATGTGACTATACTATTATGGGGAAATTAATATGTCTCTAGATAAGAGTTGAGCATTGTTAATCAAATGTATCGTCAAATCGTTCCCACTCATATTTGCCTCCGAGTTTACAAACATGAATTAAAAATATGATTTGTTGTGATGGATTTCATTTTATGATTCCATTTTTCATT
The DNA here is from genome assembly GCA_035222895.1 of Strongylocentrotus droebachiensis. NCBI lineage: Eukaryota > Metazoa > Echinodermata > Echinoidea > Camarodonta > Strongylocentrotidae > Strongylocentrotus > Strongylocentrotus droebachiensis. The sequence goes on along the minus strand of JAVYIG010006756.1, from coordinate 102,869 downwards.
GCTTATCTTGATACAATGATGTACCATGTATCTAACTGCTGATTCAAGCAACCAATTAAATTTCAGGAAGAAAAACACTTTTAATTTGTCAAAATTTATCAGATAGAGTATACAAATTTGATTGTATAAACAGGACTGAAAGAGTCATTGTACTTAAGATGATATACCATGTAGTTATATTACAATGTACATGTAACGTACAGTAATATACTTTCTTGAAATATCTTGTCTTTCTCCATACAATTTGAAATCAACTTTAATTACATGAAGAAAAACAAGTTTTATATGAAGCCCAAAATAATAAACATAGTATTTACAAATTGGCAGTATGAATAGCACTTAAAGGGGTCATTGTATTCACAATGCCTAAGTGATGTGGATGGCATTCATCACACTAGTATAAAATGACATTGCTTTTGGATTTCAGCCATATAACTACATTGTAAGGCCTCGTTCACACTTAACTTGTTAAACCTGTTTTTTATATAATGCTAATGAATGGAAACTGCACAAAACTATGTTTAGCCGCGTCATATCTGAACAAGCCTTTACTGTACTGTTTCAACATACTTTTTGGTACATTCGTATTTCAGTGTCGTAGCTAGTGTTATAGCTTTTACCTCGTGAAGTGAATCATACATGTTATAATCGCTGTGTATGCTTCTTTGTTCTATTCTTGTGCTCATTGCCTTAGTTTTGTTTCCCATAGGAATATGTTTTTTCATCAGTTATTTGAAGCCTGAAATATTGTATGAATATCTCTAAATGTAAGAATGATTTTTTTTTTTTTTTTTTTTTTTTTTTTTTTCTCTTATCCTCAAGCGAGGTTTTTATTTCCATAATATAATACATTTGTACATTAATTACTCAATAATTGAGTGAAACATAACATAGGTTAAAGATTAAAGTACGTTCAACAATTCTTCCAGCTTAGTATTATTTTCTTTGCTAACACATTCATATCTTAAAAATAATCTTAGCAACGACTTGAATTCAAAAAACAAAGTATGTGGGTAGTAAACAGAACCATTAACAATCTTCTTAACGTAACATTTATAAATTGCATATTGCGCATAATTTAAAATAATATTCAGAAGTGAATATTTCTTGTTTCCAATATCCTTTCCTACAACTATTATCTTCTGGTCTATTTGTATTTCTATTTGGAATAGATTAAATATCAAATTACATATTATTTTCCAAAACATAGTCACATCCTTGCAATATAACATAAAATGAAAAGTTGAGTCAACTTGTCCACACGAGTTGCATAAATTATTATTAACAATTTGCCATTTATATAAGTTTTCTTTTGAGGCAATAAACCTATAAATCATCTTGAAATTAAATTGTTTAACTTTATTATTACGAATTTGCTTTAATTTAAATAAAAATACATCCTTCCAAACAAAGTCATTATCCAAATCTAAAAAAAAAATCCAAAAGTAAATGATATTTGGTTCTTTTGACTTATTACGTAATAACAAACGATAGTAATCTTTAACTTTCATAACAAAAACATTCACTTTATCCCCTGTTTCTATTTCTATCATATTCGAAATATCACATTCTTGTTCAAATTCATAACTTAATCTATCCAACCAACACTGTGGAAATGCTTTCTTTAATTTTGTATATTTAAAATCAAATAAGAGCTGTTGGGCTTTCACTTTTGTATTTAGTATTGTAGAATCATTCCAAATACCATTTGTAATCAAATTATGAATTTTCAATAAACCGGCCTCTTGCCATTCTCGATAAAACAGTATTTTGATCTGAAAGGTAATGTTACTATTTTTCCAAATAATTTCATTTGGAATATTTCTTACTTTAAACATATCAATGAATTTTAGTTCTGACCAAGTACAAAAAAGATCTACATAGAATTCTGGCAAATTATGTTTAGAGCATAATAAATTCATATCCTTTATGTTACAATTGAAATGTAAACATAGTGGCAAACCCCCTATTTTGTCGGACCAGTATTTAAACATATTTTTCCAATAAGAGCCATTATCATTAAAAAAAACGAGATATCCATGCCAAACGAAGTGAAGATATTTTACTAGCAATATCAATCATATTCAATCCACCATTTTCAATATCATTTATAATTACATTACGTTTAATTTTATCTTTTTTGGCGTTCCATAAGAAACGAAATAATAGTCTGTTCAATATCTGTGAAACATGTTTTGGTACTGGTACAACAGTTGCGGTATATACAATTTGTGACGCCGCTAACATTTTCAAAACAATTATTCTGCCATAAAAAGTAAGATCTCTCATTCTCCACATATTTAATACATTTCGAATTTTATCTATTTTTACATTCCAGTTTAAATCTTGTATCAATTTTTTATTTTCGCCTACATATACTCCTAGATATTTTACAGGTTGATCAGTATATATAATGGCATTATCATGAACTAAATTATTATCAGTATTCAGTTTCATAACTTCTGTCTTATTCCAGTTTATTTTCGGACCTGCATAGTCTCCAAAGTCGTTGATTTCATTCATAATATATTGTATATCATTAACAGATTCCACAAATAATGTTGTGTCATCTGCATATTGGGAAATTTTTAAACTATCAATACCTAAATCAACACTGAATATATTAATCCCTTTAATGTTTTTATTTTGTCTTATTTTGCATGCTAATATTTCCACTACTATGTTAAAAAGTAATGCCGATAATGGGCAACCATGGCGAACACCTCTTCCAATAACTAACTTTTCTGAAATCCATCCATTATTCATTACACGACCGATGGCGTCAGTATAAAAGGTCTTTATCCAGGATATAAAAGGTCTTTATCCAGGATATAAAAGATTCTTTAAAATTGAATTTACGTAGTACATGAAATAGGAAAAAATGAGATACATTGTCAAATGCTTTTTTAAAATCCAAAAAGAATATAATTCCCGAACTATTGGATGTCTTTAAATAGTCGATTACATCTTGTACTAATCGTATGTTTTCTGCTGCGGATCTTTTCTTCATAAAACCTCTTTGATCAGTTGAAATGATGATTGATAAAACACGTTGAAGTCTTTTAGACAGTACTCTTGCCGCAATTTTATAATCATTATTTAATAACGAAATTGGTCTCCAATTGTCTAAATAACCCCTATCCCCCTTCTTAAATAACAACGTAATAAGACCCTGCCTTTGAGAAGATGATAATTTTTGTTTGTGATACCCCTCATTTAAGCTTGCAATAACCAAATCTTTAATTTCTAACCAAAAAACCTTGTAGAACTCAGCACTAAGACCATCACTTCCAGGGGCTTTGTTATTCCCCATACATTGCAATGCGTCTTTACATTCCTTTTCACTTAGCAACCCTTCACACTTCGATGCCTCTTCATCGGTCAGAGTACTAATAATTAAATCTTTAAAATAGTTATCAACATGAACATTCGTGCATTCCTTAACATACACTTTTTCAAAATATTTATGAATTTCCTGTAAAACCTTTTCATCATCCTTAATAGTTTTTCCATTCACATATAAACTTTCTATTTCTTTTTTCTGCCCATTGCGCTTTTCCAACTGTAAAAAATATTTGCTTGCCTTTTCACCCTTTTCAATCCATTTTGACCGCGATCTTACAAACGCCCCTTTACATTTATGTGTATAATATTTATCTATGTTCTTCTGTGCTTCCTTCATCTTACTAACAACATCTTCATTTGGATCCCTATCTAACTGTTCACTCAAGGTATCATATTCCTTTTTAAGTTTATTAAAGGCATGTGTATCCATTTCCTGACTTTGAACACAATTCCAGTCCCCTCCTATCAAAATATCATTATCTTCTTTAACCGTATTCAACCAATTTAAAAGCATTTTATAAAATGGCTCTTTTTCCAATTTTTTTGTAGGAGCATAAACATTCAAAACAAAGTAACATATTCCATTGATGCTCAAACGAGCAGCTACAATTCTTCCGTCACTTTTATTAAAAGCACGTATTAAATCAATTTTCGGGTCTCTGTTAATTAAAATTGCAACACCCTTCGAATGATTGGTTCCGTTATTAAACAAACATGTACCAGTCCACTCATTACAAATATTCCTTTGTAGGTCGTGAGACCAAAACGTTTCTTGCAAAAAAACAATATCACATTTTTGGTGTTTAAGCCACAAAAATATTTTGTTCCTTTTTAGCTTTTCACGAAGACCTCTAGCGTTCAAAGATATGAAATGCAAAAATGGATTCATACTATTGAATTAAATAGTAAGATTAAACGAGAACTTACCGTTTGAAGTTTGATCTTTATTTTATGAATATTTAGGAGGAAGTTATTACATGAGATCCCGTCGCGCATGCGCAGTCAATATTCAAAGCTACAAATGTGGTTACTCTCAGTAGTAAGGAACAGGAACTTACACTTAAGTTTGAAGTTTGGGTGGGTGAGGAGGGCATGTAATAACTTCCTCCTAAATATTCATAAAATAAAGATCAAACTTCAAACGGTAAGTTCTCGTTTAATCTTACTATTTTATTTCATATTTCGTCGTTCGAAATTACATGAGATTTTGAAGCATAGTAGCCACATTTGGAACAACCAACATGTATGGAAAGTGAACACTGGTTATGCAGATTGAATTGGATGCTTCTAATCAATGACTCACCATATTTGACAGTTATTGTAGTCTGTTCATACATGTGGCAAAACATTTCACATACAAGACGTCCAAATATAAGACGTCATAATGTTGCAAAAACATTGTTCGTTTCTGTATCTAGCTTATTCTAGCCATCTGGTTTCTTAATCCCAGTTCTATTAATTAGACAGCTGGTCTCTTAATGCCAGTTCTATTGAAAAGCCTTCTGATGCAGTTCTTAAAGCATTGTGCTATCTTGTAAGACTGCCTGGGTAAAGTTTCTCTTGTTTTCAAAAGGTTTCCTGTAGAACTTCCTGAACGTTTTCTCTGAAGACCATCCTGCTCGGGCTAGGATCTGGTCCATTGGAAGTGCTGCCTTGGCAGCTGCTGAAGTTGATGCTGCCCGCGTTGAATGAGCCTTATAAACGTTTGTATCCACACCTGCTCTTTGCAAGCAGGTCTTGATCCAGCGAGATAAGGTTTGAGTTGTTACTCTATTATGAGGTCTGGTGTAACTTACAAAGAACGAGTTCTCATTCCCACGAAGTAGTCCTGTGCGCTGGACATAATGTTTCACATATTTTACAATACACAATCTTCTATCAGGAGGATATGCTTCCAATTTAAACTTAAAATTGGTATTTCCTGGTTTGCTTTGCTTCAAGTGTTCATCCAAATGAAAAACCACAAAGCCCCCTTTTAGGGTCATCTTGTTAGTCTTCAATATATGCAAGGTTTGCACTCTCTGTGCCGATACAAGAGCCATTAGCATACATACTTTGAGTGTTAAATCTCTGAGGTTTAAGGAGTTTACTGGAGACAATTTTCTTAGAAAATTGAGGACTGGACTAATATTCCATATTTCTGTATATCTAGGTAAGACAGGTCTGAGTTGAAAAACACCTCTCATTGTTATAAGTGGGTGAGTACTCATTGTCTGATTACTGTCAACGAGAATCAGAAAAGTGGATAAAGCGCTACGAGCTGTATTGATCGCACTGTAGCTAAGGTTCCTGTCATGAAATAAACTACTAAGGAATTCTAGTACCGTTTCCACCTCGGCTTGGAGGTAACTCGTATTCCTGCTGTGGCAAAATCTTCGCCACTGTGTGATGTAAACTTGGTACTGCTTGCAGGTTGCTCTCCATGAAGCTGTAATGATATCCACTGTTCGTCTGCTTAGTCCCCGATTCTCAAAGTGTTGCCGCATAACCTGCAACATAGGAGGTCAATATTAGCATTAAGAGGGTGGGTGGTGTTTAACACAGGAAGGAGTAGCAAATCTTCTTGCCTCTGGATAAACAATGGCTCTCCTTCCATCATGCTAACCAACTGAGGGAACCACGCCTGAGTGGGCCAATTAGGGACCAGAAGTAACCCTCTAGCTTTATCCTCTCTGATTTTTTGCAAGCATTTGGGGATCATACAGAACGGTGGGAATGCATAGAATGCAAAAGGTTTCCAATCTAGCGTAAATGCGTCAACTGCAAAAGCCCCAGGGTCTGGGTGCCAAGTGACATATTTCTCTACTTGAGCATTTAGTCTTGAGGCGAACAGGTCTATTTCTGGTACACCAAAGTGGGAAACTATTCTATCAAACACTTGTCTGTTCAGTTTCCATTAATAAGCCACTGCAGTGGTATTATCTATTCTTACCATCACATGAACGTTACGCTTATTCATGCAAAAGGATTTTATCCCCAACCCAGCGGCTAGGGTTTCCAGGAAATTTATTTCATTGTTTCTTGCCCTTTCTGCCTCAAATTCATTCCATCGACCCCCTGTTTGCTTCTGGAGGTCAGTAGCTCCCCATCCAAGGCCACTGGCATCTGTGTGCAATTCTAAGTCAGGTTTTTTCCTAACAATTGGGGAGGAGGCCATAGAAACATTGTTCATCCACCACTTTAACTCCTCTTTTGCCTCAAGGGACAACTTCATCTTTCTGTCAAAATGGCCCCTGTTTTGTCTGAGGGCTGCAATTTTGTCCCTTTCCATTGATCTATAGTATAAGGGGCCATACTCAACCGCAGGGAAAGTAGCTATGACCTTCCCAATCACTCGTGCTACCATTCGTATTGATGGAAGGTACGTGCCCATTAATTCACGGCATATATCTTTCACTTCTTGTGCCTTTGTTTGAGGCAATTTAACAATCATACTCTCAGTGTTAAGAATGAAGCCAAGAAAGGCTAGTTCACGTGTTGGGATGAGCACTGATTTTTTAGTGTGAATGAGGAATCCTAATTCTGAGAGGATCTTGGTTGTTGCACTCACACTCTCTTTAAGCTTCTCTTTTGTCTCACCAATAATTATGGTGTCGTCCAAATATCCTATGACTGTATGACCTGCTTGTCGCAGTTCGGCAAAGACTGGCTTCAGCAATTTTGTGAACAGTCTGGGGGCTGTGCTGAGCCCATTAGGTAAGGCTGCAAATTGCCAGCGCTCACCCTGCCACATGAACCTCAAGTATTTTCTACTATTTGGGTCTACTGGAATGGAGTAATAAGCATCTTGGAGGTCGATTGATGCAAGATAACAGTGCGGAGAAATCAAGTGCTTGGCAGTGTGGATGTTATCCATCTTAAAGTGTTGTACGTTCAGACTTTTATTAAGCTCTGATAAGTCTAAGATCATACGAGTACCCCCATCTTTCTTGGGTCTCGTGAAGATGTTTGAGAGGAATTCTCCCTCTTCAAATGAGCAAGGTTCTATTACGTTTTTTGCTTGTAGAGCCAAGATTTCTTTAGTAATCTGATTTATTTCTAAAGGGCTCTTTTTGTAACCATAGAGGGGCTTATTTCTTGAGGGAACCCCTTTCGAATAATCAAATTCGATCTCATAGCCTCGCACTGCTGATAGCAGAAAAAGATCTGACGTTAATTCACGCCATCTACGATAGAAATAAATCAATCGACCACCAACAGGCACATTTGAGATGCATTCTTGTTGTAATGTACATGAAGTAGAAGGAGCATTAATCTTAACATTCTCAAAATATTCATATGTGCTACTTACCTCTTTGGGTAATGGTGTAGCTATTTCCTCCTTGCGGCCTGTGGCCGCTGGAAGGATTGGGTTTGTTTCCCCATGCTGATCGTCTGGGTGTGAGGCGGAGCTCTGTAAGGTCTGCCTCGTTGGGTTCGCTGGCCTAAAAAAGGCCTGTTGTAGTTCCCACTTGCGGGCCTGCTACTTGGAAAAGTTTGTGATGTGCCGGTGGCACGGTTCCATCCTTGTCTGCGGTATTGAAAAGTGCTGGACGCTTGCGTCCTGTACGGATGGTACTGGGGGCGGGGTGTACGTTGTCCACGCACCACGCCAGATGCAGCTTTTTGTTGTTCTGTAAGATCTTTGACTCTCTTTGTTAAGTCATCGCCAAATAAGTACTGACTCACTGGTGTGGCAGGTTTGCATAGATGTGAGTACTTGGCATTTAAGTCTGGCTTAATCTGATCTTTGCGTAAGCAGTTGATTTCAAAGTTTGTGTTACACAGCAATGCCAATTATGCATCCTGTTGTGTCTCTGATAGGCTATCGGGGGACAGAGTTTGAATAAAAGCTGTGAGTCCCCTTGTCAAGGGCTTTTGGATTCTTTGCAGTTTCAAATCACGGCTTCTTGTTTGCAAGGATAGGTTTTCCCATATTGCTGCATTCACTTTGGGGCAACACAGTGGAGTACAATTGCTTGGAGGAGGGTATTTCCCTCCAGCTTCCTCCAACACATTTTCCTCTAGCTGGTTGGACATGAGGTACATGCATGGCAGACTTTGCTAAATCATTGTGGATCGCGCCACCTACCCCAGTGGGGATAGCAAATTTCTGAGCCAGGGCAGGAACTTTGTCCATATTCTCCTGGTCTAAACCTGGTGCAACAGTTTCGTTGACATCACCCTCATCCATGCTGCCAATGTCATATGAATTAGGGCATTGGCCCATGTTTCCAGTGTCAATATGCTCACAATCATCATCATCATGTTCAACTTCAAGAAATCTCACGTTCGCCGCAGCTGTACATGCTGTCGGCGGTGAATCCCCGGTGGGGCGAGTTGCAGATTGACAAGGCAAAAAATCCACCATTCTCTCCATTAAGGATTCCAATTTGTCAAGTCTTCCTCGTAAATCCGTGAAGTCCTCCTTTTCTTCAGGCTTTTTGCCCTTCTTTTTAGGCCCAGAGTTCTTTGACTCATTCAGGGCAGGCTTTGCCAAGACACTTTTGCGTTTCGTATCGGAGGATTTCACTGCCGCTGAGCGCTTTGGCTCAGGCTTCGTAGAGGTGCCCGCGGCGGTTTCGCCCGGGGAAGTTCCGGCTTTAGCCGTGCTCAGCGTTTCGCTGGTTTTCTGCTTGGTGCTGCCGTTGCTGCTTGACGGAGACGCCATCGTGTCCGTGGAATCGGAGCAAAACTTCGATATATGATATAAAAACAGCACAGATTCTCAAAAGTCTTCAAAAAACATGAAAAAGGAGAGTTTCTCTCCCTAATGTTGTATTTTTTCGAAACCGCTGGTCCGAAAAAACGCCGAAAATTAGGTATTTTGACTGCTGAGGGAAAGTTACTTTCCCGGTAAAAATCAATTGCGCGGCGAATTGACTGCGCATGCGCGACGGGATCTCATGTAATTTCGAACGACGAAAATATGAAATAAAATATGTATATAGAGTCCGAGTTTTCACATTTTGATATAAAGTAACATGAATTTCTATTTTTTAGTTCATTAGGAAGTCCTGTTATAACTATCCATGTAAAACGTATGAACAGAGTCATGAAATATAATACAGGTAGCGTCCAATTTCCATATCCGATATTAAAACAGCTAGCTAGCAAAATTATTTCTTCTTTGTAGGAGAAGTTTTTAGTTTCCTTTTCTTCGACCTTCCAGCTTTCCGGGTTTTTTTCGATTGCAAGGGTGATGGTGTTTCAGGCGTTTCAGGCGAGACGTCTGATTCGGTGTACTCGCTATCGCTGTCGCTTTTGTCACTATGACTGTGCTGCGGCGTAAGAATGATACAAAACATTTTTGTAAGGGTTGTTGGTTGATGTAACAAGTTTTAATTGTAAATCTAAACGTGGTCAGGTACTTACATCTTTTTAAATGGCAACTAAAATTGTTTCAAGTGGTAACCAAAGTGTTTTAAGTGGCACAAAATCAATGTGTTTTAATTGGCACAAAATCAATCTCTCAAAATGATAAAATACGATAATTGGAAAGTTGCAATAAAAACTTATCTTGCCATTATTTAGTATTAAATGATTTGATTGAATCTTAGCCGAACGATAAGTTATATTGTAAATGGAAGAAGAAGGTGAAGAAGAAGAAGTGTTGAATTCAGTATAGGCTTCAAGACTTTCGTTTCGTCTTGAAAATGTATCTCATCTTGATATCTACTTTAATAAAACTGGAATGTAGTTATACGGAAATGGCTGTGAAAAATGTAGTTTGATAGACTAGACAACAGGCTACACAGTTTTTCTATAAACCTGTATTTGTACATTTCTGTTACAGAAAAGAGTGTTGTATGATTAAATGTTGAAGTGTATTGAGGTTCTGTAATAAAACGTACAATGTTTATCTGCATCAAAGAGTACATTTTGAAATAAATAAATTTACCAGATTATAACGCATGCAAACACTTTCAAAAAACCAATATAATGCATCTTTGCTCCATCACCTATGGCAATATGCGATCACTAAAATGACGCATTTCCTGTTAAAGTTGATACTCTAAGCAAATAAATGTCCCTTAATTTGTTACCTACGGCAAGTATATGTTATTTTTAAGTTTTTCAATTACTTAGTATATCACAAAAAAATTCTGTCTACTCGAAATGCTCAATTGAAATGTTGAAAATATCCGCCTCTCTTTGCATAGAAAATCAGTCACGGCGCTGGTCTACTATTTATGACCTCACGTCCGGGAGAGAGTATATTCACGTACCCGGATGTTCCATAGCAAACGTGTGCAGAGTGATACGATTTTCTGCATATTTTTGTTTCAAAGGCTGAAAAGTCTAATAAATCATAATTCTATGTACAATTCTTTACCTTCCCCTAGTACTTCATAGTATTAATATCAATTCCCCTTTTAAAAATTATGACATATACATGCCAACGATGTGCTGTTAGTCGATATTTTCACCATGTAATTTTTGTTTTGGTGTTGAAATCGGCCCAAGCACGGAGTGAACAGTAGCCTGTCTACCCATGCACAGTTCATTACCATACACTACAGCGATCTCCCGATGGTTTCTTCTTCCTTTTGCCCATGTCTTTCGCCTTCCTTCACTTCCTTGGCCCTGAAGATCCTTCATCTACCAATTCTGACAGTAGTCAGGAGCAAGTCTTTGTTAGTTGTTTTTCTTAGCTGGCAACGTCGCTTTCATTCTCTTGCAATTGCCGATAAACAACTAGCGCACGTACGTTCCATCACAAGCAAGCAGCGCCTAGAGCAGCGGCTTGGTCTTACCTCCCGATTCTGCTCGCTTCACGAACGTTCATGCAAGAGCCGCGTCACTCGCCAAAATATAGAGGAAGCGCGCTTGCATGATCTCGTTTAAGTTTGATATTTTACCACATAAAATGTTTAACTGGTACTGTATCCTTTTTTGAGGCAGTCACACCAGGCGCGGATCTACGGGGGGGGGGGGGGTTTAGGGGGTTTAAACCCCCCCCTTGGGCGGCCCAAAAAAAAAAAAAAAAAAGAAAAGGAAAAAAAAAAGAAAAAAAGAAAGAAAAAAGAACGCACGCTGTAGAGAGAAACCCTTTCAAGTGCAAATATTGTGAGAAGATATTCAACTCATCTGGTAACTTAACCAAAAACATGATAACTCTGGATATAACTGTATTAAACTGTTACTTGATTTAAAAAGACGTTATCATGCACTGCTTTTTATGGTCTCCATTGTGTTAATAGATGCCAGGAAAACATCATTTACGGGGTTCAAATAAACACCCCAAAAAAATCGGCTCGCCGCTTCGCGGCTCGTTGACGATGCTCCGCATCGTCATTATTTTGGTCAACCCCCCCCCTTAGCAAAAAGCTAGATCCGCCCCTGCACACACATCTATGATAATTACTATCATAGTTCTAGACCTATTCGTTTTACAAAACTGCTCCTGTACCTTATCTGATGACAATATAATGCATCCGCCTATTCATACGTGCACGATTTAACTTTAATTCCTAATAATCTCTACCAAATAGGTGAATATGAGGATATAAAAAGAAATCAGCGACTGGAAAATGTTGCTTCGTTATTCTTCATTCAAATGAAAACAGAAAATCCATCAAATATACTCCTTAACAACAACAAATCTAAGCTCTGACAGGATAGCATTTACGTAGGGATATCACTGCCATTCACTCTCACTGAGCCCATGACTCCCGTTCGTGACGTCACGGATAGAGGCCCGACTCTACGTGCACTTCCGGGTTTCAGACTGAGATATTTTGGTAGAGTTTACTCGAATAAATTCATTATTCTAAACTTGTTTTGTCGGGTGGACACCATTTGATGTTATTATGGGGGTTAAAAGCTTTCTATTTATGTAATTATCTCAGTATTTGGGATTGTCTTAGAGTATCAACTTTAAGCCGAACATGATTTCTGTGGAATATAAACGCAAAATAGGGTATATAAATGCCTGTATATCCAACACCCTAGGTTAAACAGGTTTTTAGCATTGTAGACAGATCTTTATTAAAGTACTATTTTGAAAATAACAAATTACAACAAACTGTGTGGCATGCGTTCTGCTTCTATCTATTTGAGATATTCATGAATACCTGTGATGATGGAATGACGTTTACATCATGATCAGTGATTTCTTGTGTATGCGAGAGAGTGTGTGGGTACTTGTGGGTGAAAACGGGAAAGGTGATATATTTTTTTTAGGCACCTTACTTTTGATGGATTTAAAGGTACTCTGTCCCATTTGCAGCCAACATCGAATTCGGTAGAACTTTGCAGGAATTATGAATATGTTATGTATGTGCTATATGTGAAATTTAAACGTTAGCAGTGTCCTAATATATTATTCAAATTATCCAAGGAAACCTGTTTACGTTCTAGACTTCACTGTCAGACACTTTTGAGTGATTGACTGACTTCTATTTTTTCTTTAGTAATAAAATACATAAAAATGACCTGCAAAGGTACATGAGCATTTGTCTACATCAATAATCCACTTATTGTAATGGCTAAAATTAAACTGATTGAATCTCTGTGCAGCACACAACCTTTTTTAATGCGAACGTCCCGTACGTCCCACTACCACAATTTGTCTTTTCTAGATTGTTTAACTGAGCCAGGCTGTAGATATAGTAGCTACCCCTGAATGGAGGTATAGTAAAGCGAATACCGAGGTCTGATATGAAAGGGACAAAATACCCCCAAAATATATATATTTTTAAATTTATTTTTAATTCAAGATGTTATTTGCTGTTCATTGATATCGCCATACCCCTAACACAAAGAAAGAGCAGCCGCATTTTAAGGAACTCAATCCAACATAATATTATAATGAAGTTCGGTTTAAAAGGGCCAGCAAAAACAATTCACAGCTTTAACATGAATAAACTCAAATTATTCTTCCAAAATATTTTCTATTAACCAGGAATTTGGTATTGTCATCTGAATGATAAATTGTTCATCTTCCTTTCTCATCATACAGTTACTCCAAAGAAGGAGCGAGTGAGAGAGAGAGAGAGAGAGAGAGGGAGATATACAGCGATAATGACAGAGAGAAACAGAGACGGAGAGAGAGAGAAAGAGAGAAATGAATATACACGGAGAGAATGAGAGAGAGAGGGGGGAGGGGGGACGAAAGAAGTAAGAAGGATCTATCGCTACAAAGGTTAAATTGAGTATGAGATCACATAGTTCATTGAAAGGAAGTGTATTGAATATCAATCGAGCGATCTCAAATAATCGGGTCAACTTGATATCTGTGAAAGAAATCAAAACGAGCATTATTCGTGTATGCAATGGATTTATCTCTTTCAAACAGTTTCGTTGAGGTGCACTCAGTCGTCTTGTTTTGACATAAAAATGTTGCACTGGTATACAGTGCAAATATATATATATTTATATATATAGTTGGTGATAATGGTCAAATTTGAATAATTGCCATATAACACTGAATTCAATAACAACATCAGCAACAACAATTTGCATGTCCCACACACAAAAGTACTGAAAACGGACAAGGTTTTAAAGGGACAGTCTGCCCTGATAGTTAGTTTGAATACAAGCGTAAATATGAGAAAAACACATTAGTGACAGTTTGACCAATATCCGATTAAAAATAGGAAAGTTGTGATTTTTTAAAGTTGTCTTCAGTGAAGCACAAATTGGCAACGTTACACTGTGACGTATTTTATGAGTTCCTCTTCAAACTGCTCTGTACAGGAAATTCATTGTATTAGTTATTGATGATGGAATAAAGTAGGTTCATACAGGCAGGGGTTCTATAAAACATGTTTGCAATAATTATATTCAAGGTGAATATATGATTACAAACTTCCTAAAGATTTTTTTTTTGAAGTACATGGCAAAAAACTTGCTTAATTCCAATCGGTTTTTGCTCAAACTTTCACTACTCGCTGCAATGCAATTGTGTATTGATCGGTTGGCAATTAGTCAGACAAACGAGCATCTCCCGACCACAAACTTAGCACCAACAAACAAGATACATTTTAAATTAAACGGGGCAATTTTCAGAGATGAAGAGGGTAATTATGGGGGAAGGGGCGCTTATAAGAAGGAAAAAGAGCATTTAATAGAAAGGAAAAGGGGCACGTGTCAAAACAAATGGGGCAATTATTAGTGGTGAAAAGGGACAGTCATCAGAGATGAAAAGAGCACCTATCAGAAGGGAAAGGGGCGCTTTTCAAAGTAAAACGATTAATTATCAGATTTGAATAAGAGGAACGATCGGAGGTAAAGAGGGCACTTATCTTAATTGAAAAGTAGTAACTTCTAGTACCTGAAAAAGGTAATTTACCAGAAATGAAAAGGGGCACTAATGAGAATGAAAAGGGCACATGTGAAAATATAACTTGGTGAGCTTATCCGAGTTTAAAAGGGGTAGTTAATTAATAGGGGAAGGGGCACTTCTTACAAAGGAAAAAAGGCACTTGTCAATGTAAAAGGGGAACCTCTGATATTTGAATAGGGCAATTATCAGAGGTGAAGGGGGCACTTATCATAAGCGAAAAGGGGCACTTCTCGTACCTAAAAAGGGGCACTTACGGCAGATTAGAAAAGGCAGTTACGAGAATGGAAAATGAAAACTTATTGAAAATAAAAATGGGAACTTGTCGAAGAAAAATGGGCACATGTCAAAATAAAAAGGGGCACTTATCAGAGATGGAAAGGGGAAGGGGCGCATTAACAGATCAATAGGGGCATTTGTCAAAGTAAAAGTGCCCTTTTCCTATGTAAAAGGGGTACTTTAGGATCCTTAACAAATGGGAGGGCACTGTGCCCCCTGCCACCCCCTGGAGCGCCGCCCCTGGTCTACCCGCAAAATGCATGCACATGCCTCATGATGAGATGATAACAGGGGAAAACGACACGATTCTAGTATTACCTGAAATAGTATATAATTTATTACAAGGTCCATGTCCAATGCAGGAAATAGAAACCGTTTCCGTTGATAGATATCATCTTAGCTCACTTATTATATCCGTAACAACCAACACGGTTTTTTGCGGAAATAGAGCGGTACACAGTCCTGTAGTACCATGCTTGATACAGTTCTTCATAGATTCATTTCTATAATACCAAGTAGAAAAGAAAAAAAGCTTCTGTATATTTGTATTCAATACTAGTCCTCAACAAGTACCATCAGGGCCCCGTCTTATAAAGAGCTAATATTAATCACAACTTATTTGCGATTGATATCAATCGCAGCTATGAACATAAGATATAGGAGACAGCAAACTTGCGATTGATTGGAGGACTTGCGATTGATTTGGAACAATCACAACTCTTCAAGACGGGGCCCAGATCGCAGTAAACATTCCTCGCAATAATTCCAACATCAGTATCAATGGAATTAAGGATAACAAGTACTATCTTCATATTTGTGTTACTATCAATAGACCATAATAGATGAATGGTTTACTTTTTCCATTTATTCTCATATCCATGGATATTCATCTGGATAGGAAATGAAACAAAGGTTAGAACTTTCGTCCCGTATTCTACTAAAATTAAAACCCGGTACTGGGTTTTAAAGCGTCTCTAAAGTTTTGGGAGCCCCAAATTTGCCTACTATGTACTATTTGCAGGCCAAAAAATGAATATCATCGATATTGCAGGTTGATGAATTTGTTATTTCAGCTGTTGCTTTCATGTTGGGAATTACTTCATGAGCACCCTTTAAGAAAACGATGAGCCTGGAAATCGGAAATAACTTTGTTGCTCTCAAACATTTACGTACCCCCCCCCCCCCTCTGGTTAGTGGTGTTAACACACAAGGAGGAGTACATTGTCTCGAATTTGATACATAGCATAATCGAATTTCTTTTCAATTTCAATTTCAATTTATTTATGTTTCCAACAAAACATTACAAATCAATTATAAACATTTAAAACGAAAGTAGAAACACATATTGGAAACATTTAAAACGAAAGTAGAAACACATATTGGAAACAGAGGGATCCACTAAAAAACAATGCTGGTACAAGTGTGAACACCTCAAATGATACTTAGGAATAATGATTAATTAAATTAACAAGTCCGTAACTACAAAAGGAACTACAAAATAGGGGGATGCCAACAGAGACGAGAACGAGACAAGACAGTACTTTACAAGACAAAGAGAAGAATACGGTCATAATACAAAGAGTTGGACAATGCCAAAAAAGGAGTGAGAGATCGGGGGTACAGAAAATAAAACAAAATGATGGGGTTGAGAAGAAGATGAGGAAATAGAAATGCGCATCAGTCACAATATTTATGTACTGGAATAAGATCACAGGCCATGCAAAGCTGCTCCGTCCTACCAGGATATGTAGCCATAATGGATATAACTCCAAGTGCAATCGTTTTTTGAATGCGTATATAGAAGAGCCTTGATATATTCAACATTGGACTTCACTATTGGGCACTGCGTCTCTCTCTCTCTGTTTCTGTGATATTGACAATGTCTGGGGATTCAATACTTGGATGGTTAAGGATGTTCCTGCCTCTTACTCTGATATGGATTCTTTTATCTACAACAGGTTTGTATGAAACTTACTGGATGTTTCTAATAATCTATTCTAAAAGAACGGGATGGTCTATGAAATGCATATGTGTCGACACTTGTTTATTTGTCATCACCAGTCAGTCAGTTTTTCGAGAACGGGAACTTTGGAATGTTTGAAAGTTCATACACTGTAATTGGTAACTTGTTTTTTCTCCTTCAAGTTAGTAAAGCTTTCACTGCATACAATTCGTTGGACTGAACTTACAATGACAATAAAAAAGAACATAATAGGACCATAATTATAATCACTTAACAAAGAATGAATACTAATGAGCTACTTTCTCTCATTCTCTCTCTCTCTCTCTCTCTCTTTCCCTCTCAATCCCTCATTGTTTTATTTCTCTTTTGTAATATCTCTCTCTGTCTGTCTTTCTCACTATCGGCTCTATTTCTCATCACCTTTTATCATTCCCCTCTTATATTTCCCCTCGTATTCACATCTTTCAATGTCACTTTTTCTTTTAATTCTACTTCCCCCATCCCTCTCTCTCTTTCTCCCCCCTCTCTCTCTCTCTCTCTCTCTCTCTCTCTCTCTCTCTCTCTCTCTCTCTCTCTCTCTCTCTCTCATGTACCTTCCTCTGTACCTTTATCTCTTCATGTTCTCAAAATCTCCGGTAAAGGGTTACTTTTCACGCAACAAAGTCCGGCTCGTAATACACAAAAAATAGGACCGTGTTGACTTTACACACCGGACTGGGGGTGCTTTCAAAGGGAGGGAACATGCATACGCGTACCCTAAATAACACTAAGTGTGTGTGTGTGTGTGTGTGGGGGGGGGGGCAATGATTAATACCTCGGCATTGCCAAGTACCCATTTAATACACCTGAGGGTATGGAGATGGAGAAATGTGGGAAAGACAGAAGGTCCATGGTCTAAGTGTGTAAGCACTGAGCGAGGATCGAATCCGGGACCTCTCGTATGAGAGTCAAGATCATTTACCAACATATACCGCAGTGCTCCCACTCTATATAAAACGCTCTGTATGCTGGGTAAATAAGTGATACCAAGTGAAAGTATTTAAGTTGGAATAATATACGGATCAGAGGGGTTGCTTAGATGCAATAGGAGCACTGATCTTAATCTAGGAAAGTGCAAGTTGGGGGGGGGGGAGGTTGGACGAATCGTTACACAGGATAGACAGTCAGCTAGCGCTTAGAGACTTCGGCGGTAACCGTCTTTATTATTATTATTATTATTATTATTATTAACTACCAAATTATCTGAGATCTAGATTAGCCTCCCTTTTGGTTAATTTGTAGGAGAGGAAGGACCAAATGTCTACCAGTTGAATGAAATTAATGAAAGGGACTAGAATTAGGGAAGGTGAAAGGGAGTAATGTCATTTCCATTCTAAATCTCCCTTTCAGTTGTCTTCTCTATTTCCCTCCTTTTTTAATGGGCAACTCGAAAGCGACGATGGAGGGAGGGGGGGGGGGGGTTAAGGTGAATCCCTTCCATGAAGATTACCGTTTTGATTTATATCTTATTATCTTACAGTTGAATGTCAGGAGTGTTCTACATCAGTGTTTGGAGGCTATCAGTATGTCTTCTACCATGGTACTAATGGTGTTTACAGGACATTCTCTGAAACACGTGCACATTGTCAAAGCTTAGGGGGTGGCATGCCAATCATTACATCATCTGAACAAAATGTACGTACGTACTTTTACCGTCTATAACATTAGGTATTTATCAGAGATTTTATTGAGCAAAACGTGTTATTAAAGGTAAAGACCAGTTTTGGAAACGCCCCCTCTCAAAAAATAAAATGGAAGCTCTTATTACCAATCATGTGAAAGAATATGTTTTGACTAATACGTGATGATACAAATTTTGCCGGGAAACCGCCTTCTAATTGATTATTTGGTAAATTATTATATCTATTTGGACCGGAAATATTTCGCGCACGTGTCGCGTAGGCCCATATATATCTTTCTGTGTACAGTGCTTGTAAGACTGGGCCAAATTTCTTATCATTTTGATGTTTCCAGAACCTTGCAGTACACACAAATACTTATATGCTAGATGATCAACCTTTTCTGATCGATTCCACAACGTTTCTTTCACAATTAATGCAATCGTATGACCAGAACTGATCTTTACATCTAAACCTGATATACAGTTGGTTATAACGAAACGTGGCAGGTTCCTTTCAACCGTTGCGTACTATTTCTATATAATTATGAACTAAAAGGAATTTTAGCAACTTTTTATTCTTTAGACCAAATTGGGCGGGGAAATATGGCCGAGACTGCTAGCGAAAAAAATATTCAAAAAATAATACAAACAAAAATTGTCTTCCCCAAATTTCTCCGGTGGACAAAGAAAATAAAACAGCGTCAAATATGTTATTTTCTCATTTGTATACAAAATATTACTCTCAATTGTTTGACTAAAACAAGTGCAAATTATAGCTTACATGTAATTCTAATACTATAACCGAAGTAGTCACTTGGCATAATCATAGATAGCTTTTGTGTACTAACGGGGATGGTGCTAATGCTACATTGATGTAAACATCCAAATTCATACATGTTATATTTATAACATAAACAGGATTTCATAGCCGGGAAATTATTAACAGATTTTGATAATGGTCACTATTACATCGGCTTAGAAGACATGGATGAGGATAGTACATACAGATGGATTGATGGAACTGACCCTGGGTACGTATCAACTATCACCGTGATATAATGCAATCACTTTTTCAATTCGTTTTTATCCCTTGTAGGTAATACAAAGTTTTGGTATGGGGTCGTGAATTTGGTTCAAATGAACATATTGGAAGCATATGCGATCCTACAATGTTCAATGATCGTTGTCGCGGTCAAAATCGACTCTAAAGTTATGAAATGGTAAATAATAAACACTTTATGTTGAATAGCTCCCTCTCAAGGTCAAGATATTAATTAAGCTATATAACAATGTTTATTGACTAAAATCGACCGATTAGCTATTCCCGTTCGAAAATTATTTACCACAACTACATATTCTGATATTTCCTTGGTCGCAGCTACCATTGTACGGCCGTAGGAGCTATTTGAAATTCAATAACATTTACCGGGAGCACCGGTAAATCTTTATATTCAATTTTTCTCGAAAGCAGAAGTGTTTTAGGGGCTAAAATTTCTAGTGCTTTTAATACATACACAGGGGCATCCAAATATATCAACATTTTAAAGATTCACCATCCACCCATTTTTCAAAATTTCCCAAAACTTTGTAATACCTTTAATGATTTATTCATTACCGGATTAGGTAGAATGATAGGCGTACGAGCCGGAAAGGTGCACTAGCCGTTTAAAAAGGAAAGTGGTAGGCACTTTTCACCCTAACAAATTTAAACAAAGAAAAAACGACAAAGACCGACTCTGCAGTTAAATGAGAAAATAATGTGAAACCTTAAAGCTTTATTAAAATCATTTTAAAATAACAATGGAATCTATGTCATAAAACTTCATTAATCTTTTAACTATTGCAAATTAATTCCATTTTGACCAAATCTTCATATTCTAGATTTGTTTGAGTCATGCAGAATCTTCCCTTTTTGCATGATAAATTGAATTAAGTCACGTCTCACACATTTCAAATGGCTGATGGACAATTATTGTTGAAAGCCAAATTTATGTAAAATGCTGAAGGAGTATCACGCAACTAAATCACGTATGTGTACCATGCCTTTTTGTATCCCAAAGAAAAAAAAATGAAATTAGGTTTTCTTCACTAAACAAATTTGGTATCATTATTATTAATCTGTTATCAATTGTTTCTCATGCTACCATAGCTTACAATTTAATACTTGCTCTAAACTCACAATTATTTCAACGAATGAATGAAAATTTCCGAGTAAGATGCTAAAAACTAACATTTCAGTGGCCTCACAATATTAGTCATAGACACATATTGATTTACCAGAAGATTCAATGTACTTTTTTCCAAAGACACTCGAGTCGCGATGTTGTAGAGCTGTGTCTCATAATATACCTTCAGTGTTTCTGTGGAAATTATGATGTGCATTAATATAAGTTTTATTGTTAATCCTATTTGATTAATCACTTTCAAGGTATACCAACTGGGATACTCCTCTATATACCGACTCGAAACAACCACCACCTTACTGTGCTGTGATGAGGTCTCAATCGAGCCGCACTGACCAAATACATGGACGATGGAATCGAGTAGCGTGCACATCTGACAGACGACATATATGCCAAATACCTGTCGGTAGGTATTTCAAGTGGTTTGCGTATTTACCATGTATAGTCTAGTTCTGAAGGAGTGTGCAAGATAACAGTGTGCTACGTTATTCTAGATCGTTACTGGCACATTGTTTTTGATACAAAATGTTTACAATCGAATTTCAATTATATTTTTTACCCATTTTTTTTGTTGGCCGTACGTGTAATCAGGGTCTGTGATATGGTGTAATATTGAAGCCCTAAAAAAAAAATCACCCTTCAAAATGATCAAGAAGTCGGATTTGAGTGGCCATGAAGATGAATCAAACTGAACGGTTTTGGTGATGTGATCAATGATTGGATGGTGCTTATCCATGCATTGCGGACTCCAAGGATGCTGACTCCATCAACATAATGACAAGAGGATGCGAACATAAATGTTTAGTTTTGTTTTCCTAACTCGAAGCATTTTTGATTAATTACCTTTAACTATTCGTTCTTGTGATCAGGCTGCGTATGCAATCGGTATATAGGGCGAAGTTTTTTGGATGCTGCTTGGTAATTGTCCGAATTTAAATCTCGTGTCAAAAGGCTAGACTCGGGGCTTAAAAGTCACGGAAGCAGTCATTCCCCGAGGTTCTGGCAAAAACTACAGGTGGTTGAATGAATCCACCCCGGGCCTTTTAGAATAAATAACAGCAGCACACTATTGAAACTTTCTCCTCACATTACTGTGCAGTGGCGTACCTAGAAATGTCAGCACCCGAGGCAAGCAATCCAGCAGGGCGCCCCTTCTCTACCCCAATCTATAAACATACCTGTACCTGATATGAACGAAGCGAGCAAGAAAATAGACAGTTTCATTATACAGTAGTAAAGATATCACTTCATCAGGCCGAATATAAAGATTTTCGGGCGTCTCTGCCAAGAAGGATCATGTTTTACTCTATTTCGAATACTAGCAAATCGAGCGAGTTAAAATTGGCATATAAAAATAGTATATTTGGACACCTTGCTGCACGAATAATATTTAGTCGCTACCCGAATGATGGAACCCCCCCCCCCCCCTCCCCGCCTCGTACGTATATAACTGCATCAGAGCAGTGGAGTTACGCATTTTGGATACAAGCAGCTTTTCTTTCGCTTCTTCTTCATCTATAGGACATGAATTAAACGAACTCTCTCAAAGAATACATTCAAATAATTTTGCATTGTAAGAAATTTACATGGTAGACTTACAGAAAGCTAATATTTTTAATCACTATAAATGCACAAAATTAATGTGTCATTTAATACTCTGCAAACAGATGTAGGGTGTCCTTGGCATGAGTTCGGTGAATCTCAATATCTTATAATGAAACAACCGACAGCAACGGTGGACAATGCAAGAGAAACTTGTCGGGGCTATGGCGGTGACTTGGCTATGATCAAAACAGCCAATATTAATGTAAGTCTATACCTGATGTTTTTCAAAGAAAATAGTCCAATAAATTTTACTCTGTCCATTTGCTTATAGTATATTAAGAACCCCCAATAGATCAACAGAGTCTGCAATACCGAGATATAAAATGTATTATTTTGAGACCGACAACAAGAAATACGTAAGGATGCTTCATTTACTGAAAAAGAAGAAGAAAAAGAAGAAGAAATGCTTATGGAATTATAAAAACAATTCGAAAAATTCCAAAAGGTCCACAAGACAGAAATCCCACGAGACCAACAAAACACAGGAGTATTATGAGGATAGCTATCAAATGTTATGCAATCAGTCCACTGAACCCTAGCCAAGTTGTCTGAAAGCCTACGAGTCCGAATCTGGGCTTTGGGCTATGTTAGTCTCATGGGAGGTTCGTATGTCAGTCAAGCTTTGTTCATCGTGGGCATCTTTTTAAAAACTAACTACAGTGCACATAATTATAAAACGAAATATTTTACGAGAAACCAAAAGGCACAAATCAGCAAAACAAAAAAAAACTTGAAATTAAACCTGAAAATGAATGGATTTGCGTCCATGCCCCCCCCCCCCCCCCCCCCCAGAACAAAAAATCCTGCAAAGTCTGGTCAATCACATCAATTCAAAAATACTGTGTATAGACAAATAGTTCATCTTATTGAGGTAATTAATCTACCAATGTAGAAGTAATCTTGACTTTTGCAAATGAGTTACCATAGACTCATGTTAATGCAAATTTGTATCTGTTACGCCATGTTCATAATTTTATATCTTTATAGCTAATTTACTTTAAATGTTGAATTTCCCTTTCAACGAATGTGAGTCGTAAAATCATCTTTAAAATATAGATCGATTGACCTTACGAGGGCTCATCGTGTCTTACTTATTCAATGAAAAAAAAATCAAATATTTCTTCTTTGTTTGCTTTTAATACAGACATTTCTCAAAGACCAAATTCGAACTCCATTTGATCCAAATAATGAATATTTTTGTTACTGGTTCGGGCTACAAAGGAGTGGCAGGGAACCTTTCACCTGGCTGGACGGTACTACACTCGAGTATGTTTTTCATAATATGATTCCTCTCTCAAGATCAGTCAAGATTAAAGATTACATGTTGATGAACCGCTATGCATGTCTAGATTTAATCTGTACTTATAATTCTCCTCAAAACACTTGTCATTTAAATGTATCCAGTGTATATTAAAGAGTATTCATTAGCATACTTTGTAATATCTTTGTTTAAATTGGATTTCTAGAAGATGGAATATAAAAAGCGTGGCTCAACAATACGAGAGCATGAAGTTACGAACAAATTTCAGCACTACTTAATCTTTACCTGCTACATACTTACAGTATTTCTGTATCATACTCGAAGCTGAGGGGAGGGGATAATGTGAATTTAGATTTGAATTCAAATTCATTTTAAGATAAAGTAGAGTTCTGGAAATGCGATTGCATTGTGAAAAAAAAAGGTGTGGAATGGATCAGAAAAAGTTGATCATGTAGCATGTAAGTATTGGTGTGCACTGCAAGGTTCTGGCGTCATCAAAATCATAATAAATCTGGCCCAGTCTTGGTACAGTAACAAGCACTGACACAGAAAGATGTATATGGGACTAATGGTATCGGGGCTAGCTTACCTTGATTTCTTTATCTTTCTATGCTTATAACTCAGCCAGTATACATTTTCTTCCAAAATTGTTTGGCACATAACATTTATTTGTAATCTTGAACATTCAGTGTAAGTTTCGTTTGATTCTGTGAGAATTCGTTTTTTTTTTTTTTTTTACCAGAACTCAAGTTTATCTTTAATGATTGAAATCCAAGCCTCCATGTTTAATTTCAATATTACAAGAGAATGAAATAATAATGATAATTCAATAATGATAACAAAAATGATCTTAATGATGATGATGATAAAAAGGATAATGATAATAATGATAATAATATTGATGATAATAATAACAATGCTACTACTACTCCTGATATTAATCATGATCCCTTTTATTAATAATGATCATAATGTGAAAAGTAATTTGTTAGCTTTTTCCTCCAAGGTATAATGATTGGTACAGGGGCTTTGAACCCAATAATGCTGACTCCTGGGGTTGTCTTGGTCTACGTGATGGCCCTTCATGGTATGACCAGCCTTCACAGCAATTACCGTACATTTGTGAGCGTACACGAGGTATGTATTCTGATGATCCAACGTGAATTGTGTTCTGGCGACAGTTGCTCTGGGCTATTTTTCAACAAACGTGTTGTCTCGGGATCGTAAGGTAATTGGGTTTAGAGTTAGGTTTTGGGTCGGGGTTAGCATTAGGGTAAAGTGCTGAAGTTTGGAATTCGATAAGTGTAAGAAATCTACCGAAGAGCAATTGTCGCTGGAGCATTTTTCGTACAAGCAGAATTTGAAATGCTTCTCAGATATTTTGAATATTGCGCTACTCCTTAAACTAAATCCGTTATCATCAAAACAGAATAAAACAATAACTTTATCAAACCATCGTGGGATGTGTGGCTGTTGTAGAAACTCTGCTTTCGTAACTTTCTACAAAAAATGCCACTTCAACTGTTCGATTCATGTAAACAAATGATAGTCTGCATTGAACTCTTTCGTATTCCTACACCGACGAACTAAACAGTTTATACAGAATTTATCTTTCAGAAATTAATTACTGACCCCTTGTATTTGAACATTCAAAAAGTATCGTCGAATGGGCTTTGTAGAATCAGAGAAAAACAGACACAATTTCGGTGGTATCACAATCTTTCTCAACACGATACACTGTCAAATAGAAATTCTGTTTTATTACAGTATTTGATGGAAGCAGTGAAGCATCATTTGGAGGTCTAAATTATTTCATCTCACCCTCATGGCTAGCTCGGTCTTTCTCAGATGCACGGACCTACTGTCAGTATCATGGAGCTGATTTTGCACTCATCAAATCACACGATATTAACGTATGTTTAAGTATACTTCTTTTCTTTCAGCTATTAATATCCAAAATGTTGTTATCTTGAAACCTATGTACTTTTTGTTATCTTGAAACCTATGTACTTGTTGTTGTTACATTATTAATTTATTTCACAGGTGAGAAGTTTAAATAGTTATTGAGCCGGTCTGTCGCTATGGTATATTGGAAAATAATATTTGTTTAAAGTAACATCAGGATCGAATGACGTATGTGACGTAATAGCTTAACCGCTTCCTCGTGCATGCCCATTTGAATAATTCATAAAAAGGGTGATTTGTAGTTGATAGCGGATATAATATAACAGTCATGTAAACACTGTCATCCCAAATCCTTAGGTTTGAAGCTTTCCAATATGTTTTTAAAACAGAGGATTCTCTAATGATGCTGATTTTTTATTTACGTTCATACCATGATACACAAACAAAAAATCGATCCGTTCTTTTAATCAGTATTGTGAAATGTTTAATTTATATATTTCAAATATTACTTCTTATCATTATTTTTATTGACATAACCATAACACGTTTTCAACTTCAAATTAACAACTGATTTATACTTCAAATATATTCTACTGAGTGACAGAAAAGTTTCAATTCTTTAGTGTTAAACCACTTTTCGGGTTCACACCAGGCGATTGAATTATGTTGATTTTATTTTTATTCATTTATTGTATTTTTTCTAAATTTCATTTTAATTATAAAATCGACACAAATTGCTTTATAACCATGTACATATGAAAAAATATATATGCAACTGAAGTTTATGAGGTGACATATCTGTTTTCCTCTTACCAGAATTTTCTTCATGACAGGATTTCGGGATTAAATAGCCTTGTATTTTTTGGTTTGACTGACCAAGCTGTAGAAGGCATATTTAAATGGATCGACGGAACACCTTTACAGTAAGTTCAATAACTTTATAATGCAAACTTAATCGTTTCTACTTTGAATTAACTGCCTAGCTCTAAACTTCTTATATTGTTCCTGGATTATTTGAATTGTAAAATGTTCATTTCATTTTAGGTAGGTTGAGATGATAGATCCAACAAAGAAGTAAGAACGAAATTCGTTGACATTTTTTAATTGTCAATCAAAAAAAATTAACTGATGTAATTTGTTGGTCTCGAAATCAAGGTATGCGTAATAGTTTTCTTTATTACAAGTTGGTTGTTATCTTACGTTTTGATAATTTAATTCAATTCAATTCAATTCTATTTCGTACAATAATGACATGGAAATTCATTGTGGGGTCTTACATATTGCGTATTATTTTAAAATCGTGTACAAAAATACATCCAAAGCATGACATTGAAATAATTGCAGTCCGTAGTAAGAAAAACTGGAAATGCATTTTGCATGTCGTAATGTAAAAGGAGGACGTGTGTATACTTTTAATAATCATTTTCATATTTTGTACAAGTGCATATTAAACAAAATATTAATCCGCATACAAATAACAACTTTCAAAAATTCAATCAAAAGATTATGGTTAAAACAGTATAGTGCATACTAAGATTTTCGAATAGATTAACTTCACGAGTTCTTCTCGATTTAGATTGAAAAGTGATGCGGAGAAGCTTACTATTTTATTGTGAGAGTATATACAAATTCTTATGGACGTTTCGGCTCGAAAATCCAGTTGAGAAACTAAAAGGTTTGAAGCCAATATAATCATAAGAAAGTGCACTTATATGACATAGGTCATTATAATCCAATCATGAGAATTTGGATTTCATATCTCCCTATGAAAAACCAAACAGAAACTATACAAAATATACCCCCCCCCCCCCCAAATAAAAAAAGAAAAAAAAGAGGAAGGCCCACATTATATTTTATAGAACCATTCTTTTGTATAACCGTGTGTTTACTCCTGCATTCTTCTCAATACAGGTATTCAGCATGGAGGGATCCTGAACCCAACAACGAACAAGGTAATGAAGATTGTGCCACTCTATCTTCTGATTCAGACATGGGATGGCTCGATATTCCGTGTAATCTCAAACAACCCTTCATATGTGAACGCTATCAGGGTAAGTCATTATATAGGCTAGGCCTAACATAATAATAATAATATTTTAAAGTCCACTCCAAATTTTATTAAGTTAAACCGAAAATGGAAATTCTTTTTGCCCAATAATTGATCGTGAGCCCGACAGCCACTGAGCAGCGCCATATCGACGTTGCTCCATCCCTTATTGTTGAACGCCAAAGAAGTAGCTGCAACTCCCGTCTTTTAACGTCTTTTGGTATGACGCGGCCGGGGTTCGAACCCACGACTTCCCGGTTGTGAGGCGGACGCTCTACAGACTGAGCCAACACACATGTAAGGTCGTTTCTGTTTCATCGCCCATATGTGTTTTGTGTTCTCACTCTCTTTCTAGTTGCTTAAAACTCTGTTGAATGAACCGAGAACCGTTAATCCACTGTTGTCGAGTTGCATAAACTTTCAATTTTTGTTGTGATTTAATTTACACCCCCCCCCCCCCCCGATAAGCGAGTTTGACCCATGCGGATAAGTTACAAAGATCCCGATGTAACTTATATGCTAGAACCCGATGCTAAAAGGGATTTTTGTGTGTTTTTGTTTAATGTTTGAACCCCTGGAAAGCGCTAAAATTCTAACTTAGATTAACATGTTAAAAGACGAACAAATGAAGAAGAACAAATATGCGAGGATGCAAAGCGACTGGCTTTAAAAACTTGCTTACTTCACAACTGAAGAAAATCTTATGCATCTTGTCCTATATGCTACACAGATAGGAATCGAATCCTTGCTACATCACTAATGTCCTCTGGTAAGACGTTAATTACGTCTCCACAGGCTCGACCAAGACTTGTAGTAAGTGGGTAATTCATATGATTTATTTGTTGAATGCACTGAGCGTTAAGAACATCGATTAAAGGCGGGGCTATTAATATCCAATATCGTTTGGAAGAGCATAATTTCATATGATAATATGATATGCACTATGCCAAAACCATTGTTATTGTCTCGCCCATGGAAGGTGGAGGTGAGACTACGGGATCCAAATGGCGTCAGTCCGTCCGTCGTCCGACACAAAGTGTACCTGCAAAATGATATCGTGACAAGTAACCTCGCAACCGTCAATCCTATTGTGACCAAACTTCGGTCACAACTGCACTCGGGGGACCTTCACACTATGTGCTGCTTTCAAGGGTTACATGATAAGGTCAAAGGTCATTTGAAGTCATATGTTCAAGTTTACCTGGAAAATTATCTTGGGAAAAGTTATTTTGCAGCCGTTAATCGTTTTGTGACCATTCTTAGGTCACATATGCACTTGGAGTACTTTCACGGTATAGTGGGGGTCATATGCTAAGGTCAAAGGGCATTTGAGGTCATATGATATAGTTTATTTGCCTTAACCCTAAAACGGCCGGGCTATTTGAGGTCTTAGTTTGGCCGGGGGGGGGGGGGGGCATTTTGCCCCCCTTAAGATCTCGGACTTGAAACGGCCGATCTCCGCGAATATGTGCACGCATGTCAAGTGAAGTGTATAGAATACTATGATGATTTCAATTTTTTGAAAAAATCACCCATTTGCATAATTTATACAAATATGGTCATAAAAATCACATTTTTACCCATAAATCATATATTATTCATATTTAAGCATTATTTTTCACTACATTATATTCATTAGACCATTTGGAATAATAACACGACAACAAATTTGGAAGAGCCAGCTTATTCCTTATGTTATCTCTTGTTTTGTTAATTCTTATGTATTTCTTTGTTTTTGTTAACTTATGTATTTTATTGTTTTTGTTGTTTTATTTCATTTCTTACTACAATTCAACTATTTTGACTCCCAAAACAACCCCTAAACTTTAAACAAGACCCAATAACCAATGTTTGAACCATTTTTTCGAAAAAAATACATTTCCATATGTTTTGTACACAAATCACGAAATGAGCGATTTTTGGGTTGACATGCAAAGACAAAAGGTCACGTGACCTTGTAACTGTAGGTCCGATTTTCAAAAAAAATCTTTTAAAAGACGCTCAAGACTCGAGAGAAAAAGGTCCGCGAGCGGCGGGGCGCCATCCAAATGCATGTCTAAACACGTATGCATATGCATGTTAACAAATTTACTTAAACTGATATTTATTTAGCGCTGCATACACAATATCTCTAAGTGTTTTATTATTATCTCAGTCATCAGATCAAGGTTTGTCCACACACACACACTGTCTGCACATTCTCCACTATCTGAGGAGTATTATACAGTGCGTCCCAGAAAAAACGAAACCGAGAAGTATCGATGTTTTATCATAACTTAATTACAACCATAATTAATGAATGATACATATTTGGAAAGCTTAGAGTCTCCTCTTTTAGTTGATGCTACTCACGTGATGCATATTTCACGCATGAGTGATTAAAAGCAATTTGAAGGAAGGAAACCAAAAAGTAATTGCGCGGGCGGTATCTGAATTTCAAAGAAAAATTCATATTTCTAGAAAGTTCATTTTCTGCTCTTTCATATGATACCTCATTCAAGAAAAATGAGCCAGGAATAACAAAGTTCTGTTTGCTTAAAGTAGCCCTTACATTTTCATAATTTTAACAAATGAATTCGTTTTCACTGGGTGCCTGCCGTAGCAAAAAGCAGATTTGACAAAAGACTTAACTCCGTTTCGTTGACAATCAGCCATGCATGAAGACTCTCGTCGACGGCTGATTGTCAACGAAACGGAGTTAAAGCGTATCTGCCATAGTTTACAGGAGGGATTAGACTGCCCTGCAAGGTCACTGGACAGGTGGTTATCTCATCAACTCAGCTCTCAGTTAACATAAGAAAAAGAGGATTATGGGGAACGAATGGTCACCGATTAGGCATGGTTTGTTATATAGAGGGCGCAAGTAGCTACAAGTAGTGTAGTGGGCCTTTAAGTCTTTTGTTAATTTTGTTTATTGATACGGCAGGCAGCCAGTGAAAACGAATTCGTTTAATAAAATTATGGAAATGCAAGCACTACTTTAAACAAACAGAACTTTGTCATTCCTCGCTCTTTTTTCCTGATTGAGGTGTCATATGAAAGGGCAGAAACTCAACTTTCTAGAAATGTGAATTTTTCTTCGAAATTCAGATACCGCCCGCCAAACGTCTTTTTGGTTTCCTTCCTTCAAATTGCTTTTAATCACTCATGCGTGAAATATGCATTATGTGAGTAGCATCACATGAAAGAGGAGACTCTAAGCTTTCCAAATATGTATCATTCATTAATTATAGTTGTGATTAAGTTATGATAGAACATCGATACTTCTCGGTTTCGTTTTTTCTGGGACGCACTGTATAGCGGTCTATAGCCAGGTGTCATTTTTGTAAACCCAACAAAGAAAAGGTTTGCATACTACAGGGTACCAAAACACCTGGGTGGAGAGGAATAGGTTAGAATAGAACCATGCCGGAGACGATCTTCTCATCTCTCGTCACATGTTTTATCAGTATGACTATATAATTCAATGATACTTAATGGCTTGAAATTCTCTCTTCTTCCTGTCTCAAAACACGAACAATATCTAATAATGGCAATCATCTTCTTATAATATAATCTACATTTAGATGTTCCTGAAAATGAGTGGAGTCGGCTTGATGGAACCCTGTACTATATCTCTCAATCCTCGATGAAGTCATACTCGTTTGCTAGAAAGTACTGCCAGGCTCAAGGAGGTGATCTTGCCCAGCCTAAAACAGAAGTTATCAATGTAAGGACCCGTCGCTATATCAACAAGTTTTATTCAAAGTATGGAATGTATGAATAAAACGTTATTAAAACTTAAAAGGGCATTAAATTAGCAATTGTGTGTGTAATAAATAGAAAATAAAGAACAGAAGTAAAAGTAAAGGAAATAAATATCATTTTAGATTATGTGAAAACAATCAGAAAAGGGTGTAAAAGGTATTATAGAGCAGCATGATAGGGAAACAAAAATGATATCTCATCATGGCACATTAAAAATAATGCTTGGTGATTTTACTTTTCTGATTCATCCTCCTAACACTTTCATCAGATGCATCTCATGAAGCTGGCTGGAGATAACTCGTATTGGTTTGGACTGGATGATATCAACCAAGAGGGCACGTTCCAATGGATTGATGGCACTCAACTCGACAATAATGAGTATGTGTTGAACTGTATTATTCATATACACACACAACAATATCTCACATGCCCTA
This sequence comes from Strongylocentrotus droebachiensis, assembly GCA_035222895.1. NCBI lineage: Eukaryota > Metazoa > Echinodermata > Echinoidea > Camarodonta > Strongylocentrotidae > Strongylocentrotus > Strongylocentrotus droebachiensis. The sequence goes on along the minus strand of JAVYIG010006756.1, from coordinate 71,174 downwards.
CTAATGACAAACTGCGGTCATATCATGTTGCAGACAGAATGCAATAGGTAGAAACTAGTATGTAACTTTAATAACAGGATTAGCTGAGGAGCAAATTGACATTGGTTAAAAAAAAAGGAAAATGAATTCTCACAGAATCAAACGAAACTTACACTGAATGTTCAAGATTACAATTAAATGTCATTTGCCAAACAATTTTGGTAGAAAATGTATAGGCCTACTGGCTGAGTAATGAGCATAGACAGATTAGGAAATCAAGGTTGGTAGCCCCGACACCATTTGTGTAGTCCCATATACATATTTCTGTGTACAGTGCTTATTACTTTGTTACTCTTATCATTTTGATGACTCCAGAACCTTGCAGTACACATCAATACTTACATGCTACATGATCAATCTTTTCTGATCGATTCCCCATCGTTTCTTTCACAATGCAATCGCATGACCAGAACTCACTATTATCTTTAAGATTGGTTTTCTAATGGATTGATGGCACCGCCCATAAAAAAAGTGGAAACTTTATTTTTTATTTGTAAGTATTTTCATGTGGATGTCATGGAGCCTAAAATACAAGCCCTGATCATGATTTGAAAGAAAGGCAAATGTACATTTACTTTTTAATTAATATACATTATAATTGCAGCTCGAATCAAACCGCTGACATTTCGCTTTCACACAAGGGAGTGATTATGCGATATAAAGTAAAATATTTATTTTATTTAAAAATATTTATTTTATTAATACTGTGATAATACGTTGCTGCTTGGAACATATTTTACCTTTCCAGATTTCCAGCTTGGTCGAATGGTGATGCAACTCTATTTGAGAGTGAAAGATGTGTTCATCAGCAGGTTACTAATGGATGGAGAAAACTACCATGTACATCCTACCTCAGGTTCGCATGTGAAAAACCTCCGAGTGAGTATTGGCATTATATTCTACTCTCTATATTCAGTGAGGGGTACTCCTTTATGATAGTCTATGCTCAAATGATGCACGTTCCACCTTATTACATTAAATTTTAAATGTAACAAACGAAACAATATATCGACTGATGACATTCTAATATTTTGTACCCAGTGCTTTAAATCCATGATTGGTTTCCCCTTTAAACAGAATATCAACCATTGAAATCTATGCTTGTACCCTTGTTTTAAGGCACAATTTATCATATGAAATATAAAATTTGTCTAATATTTATTAAACATTCCTAGATATTTAGGCCTTATCTACAGTTGATAACCAGAGGGAAACGTGACTTCATAAAGTATCATATTTCATTAAGATTGTGTTTCCCATACATTTTTTTGTAGACCACTAGTTTTAGAAGTGAAGGTAACTTTGATATAAAATATATGTCTGAAAATTGCCGTGTACTTAACAACAAGTACTACATGTTATCATAAGGGAGAACATGTAAGGTTTTAGACTGGGAGAAAACATCGCCTTATCACCGTTATATACATTTCCCCTATTACTTAATACCTGACTTAATTACTTGAAAGATATGATGATTTCCCCCATAGATCCACGCCCGATCCTTGCCGTACATCTAATGGCAGCTACTACATCCCCCTACGGAGGAGGTCTGATGAATGCTTCATTTGTATGTCTACTCGGCTCAGAGAATGAAGAGATTCTCACATTCTCCACCAGAAGACTTGTCCGTCTAACCGAGAATATAACTCCCGATAGTTACACAGCTCCAGGAGACAGCAATGATGCACCATCTGTAGTGTTAAGGCAGACTCTCCTAGCTACCATAGAGGGCGCGGGCTTTTTCGAATGTTCATCGGTGACAGCCAGTAGGATGACATCTGTTCCTCTTGGCATTCTTCTTTCTACCCGTACGTATACAGGATCACTGATATGTATTTACGATTATAAACAACACAGATTCAAAATGTAAATATTTTTAAACAGGAAATGTTCTGAATACGTTGATATTAAAAAACACTACTAAAAATACCATGAAAGATAATACCTTAAACATAGTATTCCTACTGTTCCTTTTAAAGAATTGTTAGTCAATGACATTGTATAAATGACGGAGGATAGATGGTGTGACAGGGAGAGAAAGAGAAAGAATATGAACGGAGCGATGACGACAATGTAATGAATCAGAACAAAATCAGATTGAAATGTGAGGTGTTGTCGATTGTTAATTTCTTATTCTTTTTGTTTTTGTTTTATAGGCGAGTTGCAACCGAGTGATGGTCGGTTCACAAAGACAATACATAATGGAGATGATGTCACACTCAGTGTGAGGAGCACGACAGGGATGGTTAGAGAAGACGGGATAAGATGGCGGAAATTAAGTGATGTAGACTGGGCTAATTCACTCATCGAAATGAGTTCTGGCAGTCTATCACACACAATCCAATCTGCATCTGTTTCAGACGCCGGTGTGTATGTGACGTACATGAATGGAAGTTCGGAACATCATAAATTCAGCCTCATAAGACTCATCGTAAAGGGTTCGATTTTCTTTTCTTTACATCGCGAAAATATATCACATATCGGTCGCAAGGATTTAAATTCACAAGGAACTTCAAAATAAATTTGGTTTTACCCTCAGCTCTGATAAATTTCATCATATCAGTAGATAGTCATTTAAATGTAAAAGAACACAAATCAACAAAAAACGAATCGAATCAATCGGAAGTATTTTGGTTAATAAGAATATCAAAGAATATAAAGTGGTAAGTTCCAAAATTGAACGAAATTTTCTGCATTATTAATCCTAATCGAGGAATTTTACATAACTATGGGAGCTTCATGTCCTAATGATGTGGTTCTTACCTTTTACAATGAAATACGCATTTGCATCTATTAGGTGTTTTGGTTCTACTTATTTGCGATCAAGTTATGATTTCCAAAAATCATGTATTTGGATCGACTTCTTTGCAATTAAGGTAATATTTTCAACCACAATGCATTTCAGGTTCCGAACTCGTCTTTTCGTGGCACTTCATTTCATTAAGCTACCTGTTTTCGAAAATCAGTGGCCTAGATATATTCCAAGGAGTGTTTGGGTGGGGGTGGGATGTACCACCCATTTACAGGGATTACGGCCCGTGTGGGATATTCATTATACTTATAGTTGTTCATATTTTATCGTATTAACAGAATGCCCTTATGGAAGATGGAATCCACCATTATGCGATCATGTGTGTGATAATTGTTATAATGGAGGTGTATGCCACGACCTCTCGGGAACATGCATCTGTCCTCCTGGCCATGCTGGAAAGAACTGCCTCCAAGGTAAAATCAAGAAGTCCCTGAAGAAATTATTTCACTAGTCAATAATTTTGTTTACCCTTCTATTTCCAACACATTTGTTGCCTTAATGAATCTTTTCAATCAGATACCTATCATCCAAATGGTAATTCCAATAATAACAACAGCAATACAAATGAAAATGACAAGGGGAATAAGAAGAAGACGAAGGAAAGGAAAAGAAAAGGAAACGGAAAAGAGGAAGAAGACTAATGATGATGATGATGATGATGACGATGATAATAATAGAAACAATAATATTGACAATAAAAAAAATAGTAATAATGATGATAAACATAATAGCTAATACTAGTATTAATAATGAAACAATGATTATTTTATTACGTACATATATTTTCGTGAGAAAATGAACTGTTTTAATTTGTTTTGTTTCCATAACTAACTATTAGTTAAATTCAATGCTTATTTGCCAATGACTCAAAACAGATCCATTTTCAATCGAAATAAGAAGAAATAACATTATTATTGCTTGGGATTTTGGACAGTCTTGAATGATTGTAATAGGTTTGGATATTAGATGCTCTTCTTTTCTCATTTTACATAACATTTCATTTGTAATAGATTTGTTTAATATCATAGTATAACATATAATTGATTTTAATGTTTTATTATTATCAAAATTGCTGAATCAGTTGCATTTAATGTCGACCGATAGGATTTTAAAAGTCGACACTAAAACCGGAAAACAGCGAGAAATCGGAGAAAGGACCCTTTTAGAACATGTGATTTATATCTAAATTAAACACTTTGAAATATATATATACATATATTTCATGCAGCGTGTGGGATGCATAAGTTTGGCTGGGACTGTGAGTTTGAATGTGGATCCGGTCAGCCTCTGGACAAGTGTACTGGGAGTCAGATCTGTCTACCTGATCCTTATGGATGTAACTGTTTATCTGGATATACAGGAATATACTGCAATGAAAGTAAGTGCTAAATCTACTCATATCATGATTATATTGGGAAGAAATCAGAAACCTTTATTTATTTATTTTTAAATTCTAAAATTGTGTTTGTATACATTTTGCACGGTTCAAATTAAATCCTTACCCAGAATGTGTCTAATGGATTATGGATTATACTTGGGAGATAATTATGGTTATACCTCAACATGTATATATAATCATTAATAGAGGGTATCAACATGCATACACATTCTCAGAATATTATGGAGGGCAAAGGTTGAAAAGTATCACTCTGGAAAAAAACTGTTATTTATAATTTTGAAAAAAAAAAAGTATAATTAATCTTGTGATATAATTATAATTCATGTGTTTTCTTTGTAATCAATATAATTATGTGTTTCTTATGTACGTATTATTCAATTGATAAAGAATGGAAAAGAAAAAAAAAGAGAAAAATCGCAGAATTTCAGAACGGGTACCTGTTCCTGGGAGCAAATGTATTAAACAGTATCTCAACAAAAGTCCATATATCTCGTCCTAAAGCATGTTTAGATGGTATGTTTGGAGCTGATTGTCTTCAAAAATGTCACTGTACTGATGGAGCGGATTGTGATGACTACACTGGAGAATGTCCCGGAAACTGCTCGCAAGGATGGTCTGGATCAGCATGTCAAGGTATAATCATTTACTTAACTTGAAAATAACATATGAAGGGTCATAACAATGCTGATTTAAATTTCCTTCTGAAAAACGAAAGACCCTAAAAACGTTTCAGACTTGCATGTTGACTATTTCTAAAAACGCAATATTTAAAGACTATTCCTATGCAGCGATTTCACTCCGACTCTAGAAAACAAGAAGTTCTTTGTATTTTATCCACCACTTTGTGAACGGTAAACCGACACAAGATTTACGGAATAAAAATGCACGTTGCCTTCATTCTGTTATAATGACCTAAATGAGTAGACATAGTAAATAAGTACGCATATTACAGGAATGTTCTTTTCCCAACTCTACTGCCCGTGACTTATGTTTTTCAATTGTTATTATTATTATAATTATTATCATTCTTTTATAAATATATTTCCTCATTTCAGTTCCTGCTCTGTGCCCAAACGGATACTTCGGGTCTAACTGTACACAGAAATGCAATTGCAGGAATGGCACAGCATGCCGTAAAGATTCTGGATACTGTGACGAGGTTGAAGGGCGATGCGAATTGGGATATGTTTCTGACTCTGTTGAGTTTCCAGCCAACTGTATGACATGTAAGACTATTCTTAGTGATCTTGTAGCGCAGTGGATAGTTTTTGCGCTCTATAAATGTATTATTATTGTTATTATCATAAATGTATTATTATCATTATTACTATAAATGTAATATTATTATTAATATCATTATAAATTTATTTTTATCATTATCACTATGAATGTATTATTATTATTATGAATGTATTATTATTATTTAAAATTGAAAACAGCAACAATTTGTTTACAAACGAATGCTCGCATGAAAGTCCCTACCATTTAATCAATATATATAAACTGATCAAACCCATTTCCTAGGATATTTTCTGACAATTATTGAAATATATTGATATGACATCATCACCATCTCTAGGTGACTAAATAGCTCTAAATACCCATTGTTAAACTTGTTTACTATTATGATTGACTATAATAAAAGACCTATAAAAGGTTGTATGATATTATACCTGAACATTTGGTATCTGCCTATTCTCATAAACTCTAAAAAATTACCAATATTATGCGATATTCCTTCCTTCCTTTCAATTTAAATTCTAGTTTTATGGAACATGGAATTTCCTCCTTAGGCAATTTATTTATCTTGTTTAGTTTCAGGATGTTTCAGCTCTTGTTTGAAGACATGTCATTGTTCTGGTGGTGTTGAGGATTGTAACTTTCTGACAGGCGATTGTTTTCCATCCACCTGTCATCCAAGATGGACCGGGGATCAATGCCAAACAGGTAGCTAGGATTGAATGCATGCGGCCTGCCAAGTGTCCCAAATATAGTATTACGGAATTCAGCATGATTCGATTTGTCCATATTATGTAAATGTCATTGATATAAAAAAATACATTCGGTATTATTTCTGAGCTGCTTATATCATCCAAGCATTGAATCAAAGAAGATTTTTTTTATTTGAAGCTTACCAACCCACGATCGCTAAATACTTAATAAATTAAAGTACATGAATCTCAATAGCCATTTGCATTTAGCTATTGAATGTATTAGTTCATGCTGTTAAAGAGTCCGAAAGTGGTTTATACCTGCTAGAGTGGGGTATGGACATTGCCCTAAAGTACTTTTTGTTTAAGTGTTTGAAATTGTGTCGTTCCCTTGTACAATTACCCTCTTCCTCTCTTCCTCTCTGCCTGTTTGTTGAACTGTCATCCAAGTTTCAATATGCTGTTGCGCTCTTTTACCAAAATTAGATCGTTTTGAGACGAGCTTGGAAAAGACCAATCCAGGAGTGGCGATCTTCTCCTGTTCCTTCACAGCGTCACCAGAACAACATCTTTCCTCTGATTATGTAAAGGCAGCTGTAGGAACGCTTTCTACGGAACTTTGGATAACTCGCAATATGTCTGATACATCAGAAACAACCCTCAATAATTCATTTATCCACGAGTATACGGGGCCAGAAGAACCAATTTACTGCTTCATCGGGGTGCCTGAGAATTTCTCAGAGTTTGCTTTCGTAAGGCTTCCTCCAAGAGATTTCTTTGGTGAGCAATCCCCATTGCAGTTCATTGCAACAGTTTCCATGTTATACTCTACAAGGTTTTACATGAATATGCATTTTAACAACGATAACATATAACAGCCATAAAACCTTCCAAGAAGAATATTTAACATTTTAAGTTCAACTTTTAATTTAGAACTACTTTCATGTTTTATCCAAAAATATGAACGGTTTTTATTCCGGTTATTATCTATTATGCATGTTTGGTTATTACAGTATCGAATGTTATGCATATCAATTGCGAAAGATAATGTCCCATATCTACACCATGCAATAAAATAGTAGTAAAATGAAGGGGGAAAAAGGTTACAAGATTTCCTAGTTTCAATTAATAGATTCATAACCTGCTTACTTTTTTCTATTATTTTGTGGGCGAATGGGAAGGAAAGAACCAATGAGTTACAATAAATTGAGTCCTATATTTTTACCAAATTCCTTTGTGTCGATTTTTTACACTTTGCAGTTTTACCAAGTTTTAATGGAATACCTGAACTACTTGAATTGGGAAACTACTATGCAGCCTTCGGTTGGAGACAATGGGACCCTAGCTCTGATACCGGGGACGGACCTATTGTTGGATACAAGATATACGTGCGATCAGGTAGCAATGTCATACTGGCTAAAGAAGTACAACCTCCAAGCATGTTGAACAATACGGATCGTTCCGTATCGAAGAGGTCTGCTGAGAATGCCAGTGAGATGGTCATGTATAACGTCAGTGGAATTGAAGCAGGATCAACGTACTCTGTTCAAATTGCAGCAATACGAGATGGTATCAACGGTGAAGGAGAACAAGGAGCAGCATTGACATTTGAAACAAGAAGTCGTAGGTTTTATAATTAATTTTCATTACATTGCCTTGTTCACCCTTTCATCTCAATGTTTATTCTCTCCATATATCTCCCTTCCTCAATCTTTCAACCCCTCCCTCCCTTCCCCCTCCCTTCCCCCTCCTTCCCCCCCCCCTTAACTTGCTCTCTGTCTCTCTTCCTATTCTTCAATCTCTCTACACCGCTCTCTGTCTCTGAATGTTGTGAGGGAGCAGTGATAATGAAATAAAGCATATGACAATATATAAGGCTTGCTTTGAACATTAAAATGGACAACATTCCAGTATTATGAACACCATTGCAAGAACTGTCGAAAATCAAGTCAGGGCAATTTTTTTTTATACCTTTAGGCATATCCCATATAATATATATTCGGATTATACAATGTATCTTTGCAATGTTCAGACATTTGAAGCTTTCGGATTTGCTCTAGGATGATTTTTTTCCCCAAAATTTCTGCGATTGTATTCATAGCAAGGGATATATTTATAATACTACAACAACTTTTCTGCTGGACAGCTACCCTCGGCCTTATCATTGTAGATATGAAATGCTCTCTATGAGTAAACGGGACAAAATCAAAGAAATACACACACTTTGCAAATATAATTGTACTGTCCATCTTGACACACTACAGGGTTTCCTAACGGGTTTTATTTTCTTTCATGTTTTCAAACATTCATATAAAGCGTCAAAATGAAATACAATCGCCACCGTTCAATGAAATTTCTTCTAACTTAATCGCGAATGCTCTTTAACTGTAATCAATTTTATGTTGAAAACAATGCTATGCGTGTAATCAAACTGTTATTTAAAGCGGGAAGTCCACCCTGATATTAATTTGGTTTTAATTGAAGCAGAACAATGAGAGGGACAGGTCAGTGAAAGTTTGAGCAAATTCCGATTAAAAAAAGGAAAATTATTAACATTTGAAGTTTCGATCAATAAAACACAAATTTTCTCTGTTATTGATGACAGAAAAGATTTTTGTTTCCATATACAGGGGTTGAATAGAAACATATTTGCAAACTGAGTTTGAACATTTTCTTAAAGGAAAATAATAACGTCTGATTTCATTACTATCTTTCGTTTTATCACAAATTGAGTTCCTGTTCCTCCGACCACACCGAGTCCATCAACCTTTTCGACTGCAGTAATGACTGGACCAGGTGTTGGTGGTGTAAGTGGCGGTTCTATAGCACCGACAGCTGGGGGAGCCGTGGGCGCCATTTTGATCATTTTGATTATCATCATTGTAGTCATCATCGTGTTCAAACGACGAAGGTTTGTGAACTATTTTCTATGTTTCAGTCATCATTCGAATTTACCATGTATTATGCTGTCATTCACGTATATCGTACTTATATCTTAATCCAGTATGGGCACTACCATACTTTCAATGCGAGTGGAAACTTATTGATGTACGGACTTTAAGAAAACTTATCGATATACGGACTTTAAGAACAAGCAGAATAGGAAAATCAATATTCTGATAATTCTCTACTCTACCGATAATTTTTTTCTTCTAAAAGTCTGATATTTACCAGCTCTCGTAAATTTCACTTCTTGTCACTTATTGTTCGCTTTCCACAGTTTGCATTGAAACTTTTTCTTTTCTTTTCAAAGAAATGATAATCCATCTAAAATAGAAAACATCGAGGACCGATTTCAGGCATCAGCTGACTTCCAAGACACTTCATTAGAAGGTAGGCATTTGTTTTGTATTGTTAGTATTATGATCAAGTTAAATAATTGTAATCATCAAAATAGCATGGAACGACAAGGTAATTGAAGAAGTTTCTAGTCAGATGTGCAATTTTCTTTGCAAATGTACTGTTTGATTTACATACATTTAAGTCAGAGAAGCAACCCATTTACATATTACATCCTTTTTTTGGTGAGCATATTTTCTCATTGACTTTTTATTCCATTTTAGGTACGTCTGCTGTCATATACAGTAATGAAGAGATTGGTTTCCATGACAACACATATGACGGAGTGGCATATGAGGAGAACACCTATGAAGGAGTTGACCTTCCACCTGCTGCGACAGTCCCAACCTCTAAACCACCCATCCAACCAAGGGTGCAGTCCCAAAACACCAACGGCAAACCTGTCGCTGTCGTTCGTCCAGAAAGACCGGAACCCAAAGCCAAGCCTCCACCGCAGCCAAAGCCTTACGCCCTCTATGCCACAGAAAAGGCTGGAAGCAACGCATCATTGGATGATGTCGACGGAAAGCAGGAAATGGGAAAGAAGGATGAAAAGCCGCTTATAGTGTATAGAGACCGATCTAAGAGTCAGGGGAATCTCGACAAAGGAGGTAGAGAGGAGGCGGTGAGTGGAGACATCTATCAGAATGTCACAGTTCCAGGAGTGGTGCTGGCCACAGAGCTTGAGGAATACATCAAGAGCAAGAAGAATGGTAGCATCAATGAGCTGGCCCATGAGTTCAATGTGAGTATTACAGTGCATCTCTTAAAAGTAAAAATAGATATGGAATATAGAAAGCACACCTCAGGAATAAAGAGTTAGTTGTATGAAGAGATATTTAGTTTTACAGTAAACATAAAGTTTGTAGCTTTTAATATATTTCAATTAAAGCATCACTGCACTACTTATAGCTACTTGCGCTCTCTATATAGAAAACAATGCTTAATCGGTGCCTGTTGGTCTCCCATGATCCCCTTTTTCTTATGTTAATTGAGAGCTGATTTGATGAGATATATATAACCACCTGTCAGTGACCATGCAGGGAGGTCTAATCCCCCCTGACCAAACTAGTGCAGATTGGCTTTAAACTACATGTCAAGTCAAAATGATAAGAAATTTGATGCATATATGTGTACATTCATGTAATTAACATTTCAGATCGTATTTGTGTGATCAATCAGTTTTCACTCTACAACATTTCTGTTTACCCTTTTTGTATCACTTGGGGCCAAGCAATTGATTCATTAACATGTATACATGTCTAAGTGAATACCGTACATGTTTGTCTGAAGAATACTTGATTGGCATGTGAGAGCCACAGGCAGACTATTCAGTTATTAAATACATTTACATGTATGAATATGTATACTTGTGTTTTTGTAATCTTGTTATGCCTTACTATTTATTTCCTAATTATTAATTTGTACATGGACATAGCTTCTCAACGTCAACCAACAAAGTCCCTGGGAAGTCGCCTCCAAAGAGAAGAACAAGCCAAAGAATCGCTTCAGGAATATCATTGCATGTGAGTACACAGAGCTGAGGGTGTATGATGGAAGCCATTGAGAGGGGGGAAGAGAGAGGGAGGGAGGGAGGGAGGGAGGGAGGGAGAGAGATAGACGAAAATAGAGAAAGCATGATATATGTACATGTATTGAGATCACACTTTGAAGAAGTGCATTTCATGCCAACTATGTAATTTGATTTCCATTTTTTGGCCTCTAGATAGAGAAAAGATGATTAGGTATGAAGAAAGAGAGAGAGAGAGAGAAAGAGATGGAGAGAGAGAGGGAGAGAGAGAGAGAGAAAGAGATGGAGAGAGAGGTTAGGGGCAGGATAGAGAACGAAGAGGGGTGTGGGGGGGGGGGGGTATTGTAGTTAAATTTTAACCATCTCCAAGCTTCCAAGTTTACACAACAATACTCATTAGTGGACTTCCATCCGTCAAATCATGCACTAAAAAACTTTATCCCATGGTTAATATGCAAGGTAAAATTTGCTTAACAGGTATAGACTTTACAATGCTTGAACCAACTTTTGTTTTAGTAAGGACAATACCTACTCTTATTTGAAGTCTACAGTATGTATAATCACCACAGTGAAACTCTATGGATAGGATTCGGTGGAAGGGGTTAATTGAAGGATATCTGTTCCCTTTCCGTGCCTTGCACCTCATCTGAATATAAAAATTATCTGTCTTTTCCAATGGCTATTTCAGATGATCATTCTCGTGTTGTGCTTGAGAAAGTTGATGGAGATCCCCACTCTGACTACTTCAATGCTAACTATCTCAGCGTAAGTACATACCGAATTCAGTTAACCCTATTTTAACTGGGCTATTTCAGACCAGATTTTTTTTTTTTTTTTTTTTTTTTTTGGGGGGGGGGGGGGGTCAACCCCCCTTAAGATCTCAGCCATTTTACACCTGATCGCTGCGAAAATGTGCATGCATGTCAAGTGAAGTGTATAGAATACTATGGTAATTTCATTTTTTTGAAAAATTCACTCATTGGCATATTTATGGTAATATTATTCATATTTAAGCATTCTTTTTCACTACATATATTCTTTAGACCATTTGGAATAATAATACAACAACAAAAATTGGAAGAGTTAGGTTAATTGTTATGTTATCTCTTGTTTTGATAATTTCTTATGTATTTTATTGTTTTTGTTGTTTTATTTCATTTTTAACTACAATTCAACTTTTTTGACCCCAAAACAAACACCTAAACTTTAAACAAGACCAAATAACCAATGTTTTATCTCTTTTTAGAAAAAATGATATTTCCATATGTTTTGTACACAAATCACAAAAATGAGCAATTTTTAGGCTGACATGCAAAGACAAAAGATCATGTGACTTTGTAACTATACGTCCGATTTTCAAAAAAAAGTTGAATAGGAAAGTGCATTTACATGACTGTATATAATCGATATGCCCATTTTTTTTCTACCTTAGGACTTCAAGGGAGAAAAGGCATTCATCGCATCACAGGGTAAAAATTGTTTTTTTAATATTAAGTAATCAATATTGCATAATTCACTAATAATCTTGAGTACATGTACAGTCAATTCTAAATTTGACCTCCTTGTTATACTGAGTGTATTGTATTTTGTGAAATGCAAAAGGTTGTTTATAATCTTTGTTAAATCTAACCAAAATTGTGGTCTCCTGTTTTGTCAAATATTTGAGTTGTATCGTTATTATTGTGATTCTATCAGTAATTTGTAATGACAGAAGTACAAGTTTCTTATTGTTTTGTTTGAATTATGTTTTTGATAAAGATATAGGATTATGTTTTACCAATAACTTTTCTTCAACATAAATGTCACTGTGCTATCAACTATGTAACTGTATGAATTGATAACACACATATTATATTTTTAGTACGTTACATGTTCATGTATGCATATTCATGTATGTTTAAAGAAAAGAGAACATTTGCTTATTTTTTGTTTCTTCAGCACCTAACACGGCATCACTGACTGCTTTCTGGAGAATGATCTGGCAAGAGAATGTTGCGACCATCGTCATGGTAACCAACTTGATTGAAGCAGGAAAGGTAGGATTCAGTGTTGACATGCATGGAGCTTACACATTAGTGAATTAAATGAAATTTTAAAACTACAAATGTTACAGTTTACGGTGTTTATTGATCTTGTTCAGGTACCCACAATGCATTTTGCTTAAATATATATACTGTTTTATAAAATTACAAGTCTCAAATCTACACCTACATACACAAATCTTTAAACTGTCGAAGTCTCCTTTATTCAGACAGTATTTTTCAGATAGCATGATCATTATTTGATCGCTTATAAAGGAACCAAAGAAAGGTAGTTTATTATTCTAGCCTAGGAGAATGAGGAAATATTATGAGTTGATAAATGAAACGTAAGTTTTCAGAAACAAATTGATTACTGAAGAAAATCTTCTGTTCTCTATTGCAATATTTGTGCAATATTTGTTTTTGTAATTCTAAGTTAACTACTGGTTCCAATTTACTAAAACACTCTTTAAACATCTTTGCAGGATCGTTGTAGGCAGTACTGGCCTAAGAACCCAAGGTCTGTCGAAGTGATGGGTGACTTCTCTCTCTTCTTGCTTGAGGTTGAGCAATTCTCCGACCACATAGTGCGGACCTTGATCGTTAAGAAGAAGGTATTTCCTTTAATTGTTAGCTTAGTGATATGAAGTAGAATGAAAAGATGCATCCAGAACGCAAAGACGGTCATAATAGTTGGTGATATATACGGATGAAAAGTTGTAATTCAACATTTGGGGTAATATCAAGGTACATGTAGTAGAAGAAGTACTAGCTTACGTGTTGAAATCCGTGTTCCATATGCAGCTTTTTGTTCCACTTCATTTTGGTAAGCTACGTTGGGTTTCCAAGATTTTGATTTTGAATGTCATTGTTTTGGACTAAGGTTGATATTTTATGTACACATTGTATGTTTGACAAAAGTCGACTGTGGTGACCCACTGTTTTTTAAAAATGTGTTGACCGAAGCGGATGAAGAGTTAAGTGGCATTGCAAGAGCCATGTAGTATTCAGAATGAAATGATTGACGTTGTACACATACCTATAAATTGTGAGTCATATTCAATATAGTGTTTTTTATTTTTGATGATATTTCACCAATGTGCATACTGATGAAGGCATTTGCTTTCGATGGCTGCTAATGTAAACATTACAATTTTTTTTTTAAATATCCCTTAAAAAGGGAAATGAATAGAGTATCAGTGGAGAGAATACGGGCAATATACATGTATGGTACTAAATAGACAAGATTAGAATTCATTATAGAATAATAGTATGTCTGGGTTTGATCAAAGACTATTTTGCATGCATTTCTCAATAGACATCCCTGTTCAAAGGGAGTGATACATATAATTGTAAAACTAAAAGCAAAACGTCACAAGAAATAGAGAAATAAACAAAATATTAATTGAGAATTTGAATAGCATTTACATATTTTAGTTGTTGTCTTATCTTTTTAACAATTTTCTGTGGAGTTCTTAGAAATGCGTCTGATAAATGTACACTCATAGCCTAATGAGAACCCGGATAAAAATAGACAAATGTATATTTGTTAATTGTGTGATACAGACAGGAGATGAGATGGAAGAAGACGAGAGTGAAGAGAAGCGAACCATCGTGCAGTACCACTATCTTTCTTGGCCTGACATGGGTGTCCCTGAGTATTATACCACTCTCATCAGCTTCACAGACACGGTCAAACAACATCATACCAAGTTGCAATCCACTGGATACACCGATCCTATGCTGGTTCATTGCAGGTAAGAATTGAGATTATGAACAGAATGAGAGAATAAGTGTAGATCTGCATTGTATGTTTAAGTTGGAGATGTATTAAGCTAGTCTATGTACTGTATATGAGAGAATAATAAAGAGAACAATTATGAAGTGAGAAGAGAGAGAAGGAAATTAGAGAGGAGAGAGAGAGAGAGACATAGGGAGACAGAAAGAGAGAGAGAGAGAGAGAGAGAGACAGAGAGACAGACATAGAGAGACAGAGAGAGACAGACAGAGAGAGACAGAGAGAGACAGACAGAGAGAGACAGAGAAAGACAGAGAGACAGAGTGAGAGAGACATATAGAAACAGAGAGAGAGAGAGAGAGAGAGAGAGGAACAGAGAGAGCAGGTGAGGACAAACAGAAAGAGATACAGACACTGGCACTGAGATAAAGACAGACAGACATAATGCGGACAAAACAAGCGTACACATACAAATACAGAGAGAGAGAGAGAGAGAGAGACGGTCACCAGTGGACACATAGTTGGAAACAGACATAGAGGAGACAGACAAACAGATATTAACATGGACATACAGAGTTGTCGTGATCATTATTTTCCTTACTGTTATCCCCCACATGCAGTGCTGGAGTAGGGAGGACTGGAACATTTATCTGTCTCTACAACATGCTGGACATGATGAAGGAGGAAGGCAGAGTAGACATCTTTAGCTTCATCTCTAAGATGAGAGAAAACAGGATCAAGATGGTTCAGACAAAGGTACATATGACATCTTCAGTTTGGAGCCAGAAGGATGTTAACTTACGTAATGAAATGCAGAGTTAATGCCCTTCTTGCTCTTAACAGATGTAATATAGATAACATGCAATTTCTAGTAAGCACATAATATATACATGTAATTGACCCCTGATATCTATAGATACCTGTATTTGCCCCTTATTCTTTCTAAATTGATTATGTTCTATATCCTACTTCATGTGAGTAGTGGTGGTGGTGGTGGTGGTGGTGGTAGTGGTGGTGGTGGTGGTAGTAGTAGTAGTAGTAGTAGTAGTGGTTGTACTAGAAGGAAGGAGGGAAGGAAGACAAACAGAAAGAAAGAGGAGAGGAAGAAGAAGAAAATTTGTTTCACGTTTTTAAAATAATACTTCTACATGTGTTGGTGTATCGTGTTATGCACCATGGTTGCATATTATGAATGAAGATTGCATGACTTTCATGGGCACTATTCCAAGATTTGTCTCAGTGGGATTTACAATTTGGTATGAATTAGCTTCTGCTTATGAGCCGAATAAATCTGTGAACTTGCTTACTCAAAAATCATCTCTATCTTACATTTGATCTTGCATACAAATTATAAACAGTTTTTATATCAGATTACTTCATAACTTGTTTTTACTTGAACAATGAATTTCAACACCATTCAGTCTCTCTGCAGCTGAACTCCTCAGGGAACATTATACAATCTTAGGATGTATATATAACAGTCCTTTTACCAAGTCCTTTTGTTAGGTGCGCCTAATCTCCAATTTCACACTTTATATACAATAATGTAAATAATATTTTATCTCTCCAGGAGCAATACATCTTCCTGTACAATGCCTTGCTTGAGGTCTACCTGAGTGGCACAACTGAGATCCCAGTTTCCAAGTTCAGAGAGAAGATGGACACACTGCACAGGGCCAACTCAGTGACAAAGAAGGCAAACATTCACGTCGAATTTAAGGTAAGAGAAAGTCATATACAAGTCGACAGGAAGATACCAAGAAACAAGCGAAAATAAAGAGAATGCATGTTATGATTAAGGATATATGAGATGAGATGAGATGAAAACATTGTTTTTAATTTTCAAGTGATAGTGAAATAAAAAAATATTCTGTTGTGTAAAATGGTGATGAATTTGTAAGTAACCCCCAAAATGAAGGTAGACATGTATGTATTTGATCTTTTTTATTTTTCTAATTTTGAATGAAAGAATCAAAATTGATCCTTGATAAGATGATCATCAACATGACATGGAAAAGATTCTGAAGCTCTGAGCCATGAAAGACATACAGAGTTATGGATTATGAGGAACTGCCAGTTGATTATACTGTTTTGTATTTGCTTTGGCGATATAGAAGAGAAAACAAGGTACAGCCAAACCTTTCTATAAAGGCAACTCAAAGAAAACAGAAGCACTGGCCTCTTTAGATAGGTGGCCCTTTTATAAAGCTTCTACATGGCAAATTTCTTCCTAGCAGGAGATGACCATTATAGAGAGGTGGCTATAAAGGCAGGTTTGACTGTTCACCAAAAGAAGTCTTCTCTTAAAGCTCAGTGTGATGATTCTTTTGCCCAGTTTGATTGCAGAGAAGGCTCATAGAACTTAAATTGAAATACAAATTGTGTCTGTGTGAAGCTTTTCCTTCCTGTCTTGTATCCTGTTATCCTGTATGAACGGGATTAACCCTATCCTGTTTGGAATGTTTGGATAGTTGGAAACTCTGTTTCTAACTTCCTGACCCAAAAGGTCAGGATTATATGACCTAAAAGCTTAAAACCACCAAGATGTGTTTTGTGTGTCGCTGTGCAATTAAAGGTAAAGACCAGTTATGGCCATGCGATTGCATTGTGAAAGAAACGTTGTGGAATTGATCAGAAAAGGTTGATCATCTAGCATATAAGTATTGGTGTGTACTGCAAGGTTCTGGAATCATCAAAATGATAAGAAATATGGCCCAGTCTTCGTAAAGTTACAAGCACTGTACACAGAAAGATGTATATGGGACTATACGCACACGTGCACAACAAGTGCGTTTACCTCCCACAGACCATGTAGATAAACTAATTTACCAAATATATCAATTATTAGGCGGTTTCCCGGCAAATTTTTTATCATCATGTATTAGTCAAAACATATTCTTTCACATGATTGGTAATAAGAGCGTCCATTTCATTTTTTGAAATTGGGGCGTTTCCAATACTGGTCTTTACCTTTAAGGGGGTAAAGTTCTATTTAACTAAATAAGAAATTTGATGCTTAATGCATTAAGTAATGCAATTTATACGACACCTACGTGGATCCTTGTCATTTGATTGGAGGATTGTTGGTCACATGATATTCAATAGATGTTATATTGCACGGGTGTGCATTTTTGGTTATATGCGGACTGCGTACCTCTCTGCCGTTCGCGTATCTCTGCGTGTATCTGACGCAAAGGCAATCTGAATGTAATCGAGAAGGCTTGACTCCATCTTTAATTTATCTTTAATATAAGGAGTAAAGCATAATTTGTTGATTGACGTTCTATTAGATCTTCTTCGATTTTGTAATTGACTATAAATGACAATGAGATTAGTCATAAATAGAAAGCAATCTTAATATAAGGAATAAAGCATAATTTGTTGATTGACGTTCTATTAGATCTTCTTCGATTTTGTAATTGACTTATAAATGACAATGAGATTGGTCAAAAATAGAAAGCAATCTTAATAAAGCTTTATACATTGTGAATGTATAATAAAACAACTCCTAATTGTTGCACTGTAAACAAATGATCACATTTCATTCCATCACTCTTTGTCTCAGAATCTGCATACACTGACTCCAACACCATCTGCGAATAGCTTTCGAAGCGGAAGAGCTTCCATTAATCGAAAAAAGAATCGCTTTCCTGATATTTTGCCATGTAAGTCATTCATCAAACTATTATAATTACGAGTATGCACATATTTGAGGCCATATACAAACAAACACCTTTCCTTTTTTAATATAGCTAGTTTTGGTTTTACTTTCAAATGCTGTATATAATATTTTCCACATTTCGTGGTATTTTCCCATCACTTTATTCTATACAAAGGCAGGTAATAACTTGACCTTTGGTAATATATCACAAGAATTGAGTATCCTTGTAGGATCTTTAACATCTTGTTTTTCGCTCTCTCTTCCTCTGTATGATATGTGACTGTTACATGTAAAATGGCCTATCAAGAATCTATTTATTTGTTATGCACTCACTTTGGAAATTGCATGAATTAACAAAGGATTTGAGCATCAAACAAATCATGTCTTCACACAATCAGTACATTTCTTATGTAAGGATTAAAGTAATTTTCATTATGTAGACCTTCATAGAATTGAATTCATGCAGTTATTTGAATGTACATTGTTCAGTAATTATTCAATATATGAATTACAGCACATTGCTTGTGGGAAAGAGGGAGAGGGGGGGGGGGGGTAGGGCACACGTCAGAAAACACTCTGACAAGCAAGTATAGGAAAGAGACTCAAATTTGTAAGATGCCTCTTTCCCTCTAGATCAACCATTGCAAAATATTATTTTATTATATTATTATAATAATAATATCCAACCCATGGGCTTTGGTTTGACAGGCAGTTTAATATTACTTTGTTAAAGACTGACATAGTACATGTATCCTCTTCTCTTCAGCAAGTGCTATCATGGTAATTTGAACTTTTTTCTTCTTCAGTGGAGCGTAACCGGCCGTATCTTGCATGCCCTGGTTCGATTGATAGCACTGATTACATCAATGCCTCTTTCCTGAATGTGAGTATACCGAGGTAAAGGTAGGGTTGGGGATAGGATTGGAGTGATTGCATGAGAGGATAATGTAGAGGGTTGAGGAGATGGGAGAGAGAGGGGGAAAGAGGAAAGGGGGGGGGGGGAGAGGTAAGACAGGAGAGTAGGAGAGAGAGAGAGAGAGAGAGGGAGGAAAGGAGAGTGGGAGAGGGGCAAAGAAAGAGTAAGAGAGAGAGAGATAGATAGAGAGAGAGAAAGCAAGAGAGAGTGGGAGAGAGAAATGAGAGGGGCTAAGAAAGAGTGAGAGAGGAGAGAGATATATATATATATATAGAGAGAGAGAGATCGAGAGAGAGACAGAGAGACAGAGACAGAGAGCGTGCAAAGAGTACTAGTACCTCAAGTGAAGATTACATGAAGTTAGCTTCATCATCATCATAATGACACACAAAACTTCAAACTGTCACATTAATTAACAGTTGACAACTACATTCTCTTGTTTCCCAATGTTTTAGCCAGTAGTTGATACAGGCAGGGGGTTACGTAACATTTTTTCCCCCTTTTCTCCAGACATTCCTGAAGAAGGATGTTTTCCTGGCCACGCAGTCCCCCTTGCCCAACACAGTTGAAGACATGTGGAGACTCGCCTTTGATTGGAAGTGCCCGGTTTTTGTCATGCTAAATGAGTTGGATGAGGTAAGATCATAGATACATATAACATATTATTATTAACTCATATCCTGCCATTAGGCTGCTTGCACGCTACTGCGAGCTACTGCGAGCGCGCTATTGATTGTTGCTTCATTCATGTAAGCGAGCTGCCGCTTATCTGCTTTGTGCATGCTTGCTCACATTTGTAATAGCATTTATTGTTCATGCCCATTGTACTGTGCCTAGTGTTTCACACACGCTATGGATAGTACCATCGCGTTAATCCGTTTATCTCAAAATTAATTTGGCACAGGGGGACTTGAGGCTTGGCACAATGGGGATTAGCCCTGTGGCATTAGGCTGTATTCATTATGGCAGGATTAGAGTTAACCTATCTTTGCAGTGTGCTGGAAATTCCACCTAAAAATTTCAATTGCAGCTTTTGATAGCATTTTATGTTTGGATGGTGTGTATTGCATCTATTTCCTCCTGGAATAGAAATGCTATGATCTTTCACATATTACATATTTCTGGCCCAAAATAAAGAATACATTCTCAGAATCTGATGCTTGTAATATTATTTATGATGATGTTTGTATTTTTTTTTTATAGAGAAGAGCTAATCCCCTAAATATTAAAAAGGGTTTGATTTAGCAGAGAGAGAGAGAGAGAGCGAGCGCAGAAGAAAGAGAGATAGAAAGAAGGGATGAGATAGAAATAGAGGGAAAGGGAAATAGAGAATCAGTAGGAAACATTGTAAACATGGGGGAAAGAGTGAGCAACAAATTTGTTATAGTTACAATAGAGCAACTAAAGATTGCATCTACTACTAGAAAAGCTTGGATGTTAAGATTTTTCAAAATGGACACATAGCATAGATAGATAAAATTAGGGGAAAAGCAACCTTTAAGTTAGTAACAAGAATAAAGTAAAGTACCCCATCTATGATAAATGTGTTACAGGTCTAATCTCACGCCCACTCATAATTTATATCCATGAACTCAATTAACTTTTGTGGACAGAGTTTTAGAAATGTGTGTATCAAGTTATGTATTATGCCCCAAATAATGGACTCTTGTCATGGCCTTGTTATCTCTTTCTCACCAAATGAGGTGAGATTCAGAGATTATATTGAACAATTATGTCGTGCCTAATAGACCTTAGCAACAATTTGATTTCAAAGGCTTGAAAGCTTTCAACAATGACAAATCACATATTAGCCTTTGTGTTGTTCATACAGAAGTAATCGTATGTCTGGGTTAGAATTAAAAAAGGTTTTGAACTTTGAAGTCTGCAGAAACTGGAAATAAAATAAGAATTAATCGGGGACCTCTTCGAGCATGAAGATGAATCAATGTACAACTGAATCATAATCTAGTCTTAAAACTGAGTAGAATTATACCATGTAAGTTTTGTTGTTGCCAGAGTGGGGTGTTTATTTATTTTTGCATTTGAGCCCAGACACACTGTGTGTACATGTAATTCCCTTAAAAACTTTATTTGAATGGACTTGATTTTGATTGCTACATGTATAGCTAGTCACTCACAAACGTATAATGCTGTATCATTTTCTCTTCTACATATGTATGTAATGTGGGTAGGCAACTTGAGTTGAAAGAATACTTTATCTGTGGTGGTGAAATGAATAACAATGTTTTTCTTTTCTTTAAACCCATTGACTACTGAATTATCTCGTTCCCATATAATTTAAACAGAGATCACCATGTTTTCATAGTCAGTGGGTTAATATGATGTCTTATTGCTTACCCAATGAATCTCATAGAAGCTGACCTATATTAAAGCTTGTCTACTTGGGTAGTGACCAATATCTGTTGCTAAAATATCGGATGCCAAACCCAATATAAATCATTTTAAATGTGACTACTATTAAAGTGAAACCATCCCATTAAGGATAAGTGACCACTTCTGTATTATTAATGTCTACTTCCTGATCTCCATGTACTAGAGCTGGATTATCATGCCAATAGAAACTTATCTGCTACCCATTAAATTTCAATTGTATCTGATTAACTACAAATTGCTTTGAGTCAAGTGGCCCTTGATTCTACAAGTACGGTACTTAATAGTGGAAAAAATCTTCATGATGCTTGGAAGGCTCAACCAAACTATCCCGGAAATCAGACCTGGTTTCATAGAACCTGTTCTCTTTAGCAAGTTAATAATAACTGTTAATAATAATAGGCATTTATATAGTGCTGTCTATCTAGAAATTCTATTCCGAGGCGCACAAATTAATTATTACCTTGGCTTTCCTTTAGCCTAGCTGCCATTTCAGCGCTCTAGCATTTCAAGGAATTAATTCCTGCCCGGTTATAATCTAATAAAATTGTTGCATTTGATTGGCAGTGAGTGTGAGCAAATCAGTTATAGAAATTTGACACTTGGCTGATAAAACTGTTTCTGATAGAGGGCCTTTAAAAGTAATGCTATGGTTTCTATGAGTTTCTCGTTCGTCCTATAGCGAAGGAAACCAAACATAAATAGCTACAATGTAATTTTTCTTACACGTGATATGATAACGATTTTAAATTTAGGATCTTGATATTTTCTCAAACATCTTGAAATAGAGTGATGTTGATCTATGCAATACAGTTAATGCAGAATTGCAGGAAAGACAGTTGAATACTACAGTGCACCTTTAAGATGCATACAAATAGAAATATGGCCTTTGATGCAAAGTACAAATAGTTTGTCTCTGATGAGATCAGTTGAAAGAACTTTATTCCTTTGTGATATTGTTTAGGAGACTTGTGTACAGTACTGGCCAGAAGAGGGCAGCATAGCACTTGAATCACTGGAGGTGACTGCACTTGACTCAGAGAGTACAATGAACTTTGTGAAAAGGAGATTCACCGTGACGTCAGACTCTGAAGAGGTATGTCTTTCAGTCAATGCTACCATCCATGATTCTGTAAATAAAGGGAACCAAAAAATTGAGTCACCAGTCTGGGAATATAATCAGGGGATTTGATAAACTCAAACAAATTTGAGAAAATCACTCAAAGTCGGAAATACAGGAATTTTATTAGCCCCTAAAGATGTCTTCATAATTAAGTCAATGTCTCGTATTGCATGTCATGTCCAAGTAGCATATCCATTGGATAATTGGCTACATCGGCTGTTTAGTGTGTTTATTGTTGAGTGTTTAGTGTTTCCCTTTAGGAAATCCATCAAGGAAAAATGAGGAAAACATTTCAGGGTAGGTTATTTTCATGACATGCCAGGAATCCTGGGGGTAAATTTTTCAATCTTCTGATTTTACACACAATTCTTAGCCATTTATCTATGAGGGCTGTGTTGGTGGCACTTTTCTTTCGTGATATTGTGCAATCAATCTTGTAACGTACTGACATTTAGCATAAAAGGACCACTTGCTGAATTCATGAAAGTTTCTTATCTGTTACTGTGTGTTTGTCCTTTCAGAGCATGACTGTTGAACAGTTTGAGATGTTAGGATGGGGTATGTCACACAACAAACCAGACTCGCCCGTATCATTGCTGGGTCTCATTGAAGCAGTACAGGGCAGCATCAAGACGGCCACGTGCAAGGGACCAGCCATTGTTCATTGCGTGTAAGTCTAGCTACCTAAACACATTTGACTCACATACGTATGTCTTTCTACTACTTTAAACACAGAAATATTTGTGGTTCATAAATTTTTGTGGATTTCGCGCTAAAGTCAGTGTCTGCAAATTTTAGAACCCGCACAAATTTAAATGTGACTTCATATGCGTGTACTGAATGGGCTGAATTTGGTGCAACGTGAATTTAAGAACCAGTGAATATGTTTGGGGTCGCTCAGCAACCTTCAACTACATGTACAGGGTATATATACATTCAATATGTTTGAGGCGTTACTAATGAGCAAATATTATTTTCCCATTTACTTGCCCAACATTTACATTGCTTAGGTGCTCATGGATTTGTCCTTGCTTGCCATATATGTAGTATTACGTTAACATGCATTTAGAGGCATTACTAATTATCAAACATTATCTTCCCTTTTAGCAAATATTGACATACATTACTTTTATTTACTCCCCAAATATTGACATTGTTGAGGTGTTTTGGCATTTTCTATGCTTGTCATAATTTCTACAACATCCTTCCTTGTTTTAAAGGTACATGTACCGTATGTCCCATTAGCAGGCCCCAAAAATGGAAAGGTTACATTCCACCGGCATTTGAAAGAAATACTAATTTAGAACTTCACTCAAAACAAAAAGGCTTGAAAATGTCTTGATTATACATAGCTTCATGTTTGTTGGAGATAGTAAATGCTACAGCCGACTTGAGATCGCGCTAGAAGGAATATTACTACAATATGGTTTAAATATAAACTTTGAATCACTTCAACCTAACACCATGGATACTGGATCTTCTCATTGCCATAGACTTAAAGGGGAAGTCCACCCTGATAAATAAGTTTGTTTTAATACAAGGAGAAAATGATAAATGTTCATGAAATACTTCAAATCTGTGAGTCAAATTGGCAACGCGGTCTCTAAATATGATGTCATCCCCTCACATTGTATCCTTTGTTGAATGCAAGAAATGTCATTAATTTCCATTTTGATCAAAAGATATATTTTCTTCAGGCCTATCTCGATCATATATATGTTCTTTCATGCACCCCTGTATAAGAAAGGTCTACTATTCCATTAACATTCAGAGATAACAAGATTTTGGGTCGTTCTGTCATTTAGACCAGTGGTGAATTGTGAGGGGATGACATCACAATTTCTGATGGCATTGCCAATTTGTCTCCATGATTATAAGATTCCATGATTTTCATGATTTTGAAAGATTCACAACTTTCTTATTCGTCGTCCGATTTTTCTCAAACTCTTTCTGAATTGTTTTCTCTAATTATTCTGCTTCTATCAAAACCAATTTAATATCAGGCTGGACTTCCCTTTAATACACGGACCACCTGGTTCCCATAGTAAATGGGTTAAGATTCTTCACAATGTTCTCTTGCTTCCCCCTATAGAAATGGGATCGGTCGTAGCGGTGTGTTCTGTGCCTTGTGGTCCGTTATGGAGAAGCTGAGAAAAGACAATACAATCGACATCTTCCAGGCTGTCAAGAGGCTTAGATCAAGCAGACCTAACATGGTCGAAACCTTGGTAAGAATTCATTGAAATATATATCAATTTTTGTATTGTTCCACATTTTACAAAAAATACAGACATACATATAAAACAAGAAATTACTGTATACAATACATGTAGTAGGCCTATAAATGAGCATGTTTAAATGATTCTCAATTCATATAATAGATTAAGTAGAATGTGAGGAACCTACTATTGATTTATTTCTGTTTCAATACCACTGAATTTGAGTGAAACATATGGATACAAGATTTGTGGTGACAATCAGAAAGCCCAATATTTACTCTCAATTTGTTTTGTTAATTATGTGTACCATTCAATTTGAGTCTATCAAGGAATTCAGTATAATTAATCTACAAATTCTGTTCTTTAACAATCCTGCAATAAGCTAGGAATAGGACTCCACATTGACCTTGACCCTATGTAGTGTGTTTGCATGTGGTATAATTCAAGGAGTAATTGTGTATCCATAGGATGATGTTCACTGATCCCTTTCTTCCAATGTCAATGAAAATAAGAGTTGAGCCTGTGAAGATGATTTTATTCTAAAATCTATGTTTCCTAAATACTGAGTACTAATCAATAATGTCTTGTAATTAATTTGACACAATAAACATGTACATTATTTGCCGCGTTAACCTCCAGGATGCGAGCGATAGTTTGAAAAAAGGGGAAAAAAGAAAAATTTGTTGTAGGACATTAGGGGGATTGAAACAGATAAATCAGACACATAGTAATATAGATAATGGTCATTTGTACTCTGCTATCGACAAGGAAGTACCGTACATGTAGTCATAGAGTTTATTAAAGTGATGACGATTGGATTGAGTTCAACCTCCAGAGAACCCAAGTTCCTTCCTATTTCCTGGTATTAGCAATGGCTGGTATAGCCATCAATACAAAGTATTCTTCTGGCAAAAAAATACTAGAAAATATGTGGAAACAGTATTAAAATAAATCATGCTTATCTACATGTATGTAATGATGGAGAATTGGAACTCACAGTTGACAATGTTTCCATTCCATGTTCTTTGTCTTTTGAAGTACATGTATGCATTCCTTCTATTATGGGTATAAAGATCATACAAATTATGAGGAGAGCACATCATATCGATGTCTACTGTGTCATATATGCTGCTACATGTCTGTACAGGAGGCACCAGGGGGCCTCTTTCCCTTCAAACCATTTAACTCTCAAAAAGGGGAAAACAATAAGAAGGGGAGGGGGACATGAAAATATGTGAAAGCTGATAATACCCCCTTCCTCAAAATCATAGTAAGGCTTTTGCTCCTACATGTGAGAAAAACCATCTTCTTGCTCTCATCTGATAAGTACATGGATATAAATGTAATATTAACACCTCAATTGCTTTCTTTACCTCACTACGCTCTCACTCATTTGCCACATATGTCATTTTGTACCAACAATAGGCACCAATTGATTGACAACTGCTTTCTGCAAACCAATGGCCTCGCAAACATACCCAATTCTAGCTTTGATTGGCTCCATGACAACCATTTTATCATCAGTATAGATTAATCATACACTGGAAACAGTTAATTATTTTGAAGCATTCAGTTATATCTATCCCATGATAAAGGCAATGTGTCAAGATGATTTGAATGGCATATACAAGTTTGAGCAAGATGTTATATTTATTTTTATGTTATTTTTTTGTAAATGTTTGGCTCCATCAGGATCAGTACCAGCTTTGCTACGATGTCATGAATCAACATCTGCATCAGTTTGAAGAATATGCCAATCTGGACATCCTGTAAATTCAAGGATCAATTACATCCCATTGGACAAAGCCCCTGTACAGTGAAAACTTATGATTCGGTGAGCCATCTCAGACCCTTTCATTGAACACACCTCGTCCGATAAAAGACATCCGATCATATATTTATCCTTTTTATCTGCAAGACAACTCTGTATCTTTGATTGGAAAAGTCTCATATAACCCCCAAAATGGATTTTGCATTATTATCCTATATATTAACTAGATAACTCTGTACATTTAATCAGACAAATACATGTAGCAAAAGACATAAGATACAAAATTGTTATCTTGAAATTGACGAAGCAACTCTGTCTCTGAATTTAGACAGAGCTTGGACAGTATCTATGGAAGGAATAGTACTTGATGATAGTTTTGGAAATAAAAATGTGAAAATATAAAGTGCAATTACTTGGAAATGCTAAGGGTTGATTATATCAACACAATCCAACTCATTTATTCTGCTTGGAAAGTAAGTAAACTCTCATGACAAAATCTCATTGAAAATCAATGAAGACAAAGACAAAGACAAAATGATGAATATGAAGTACAGAGAGAGAGGAAATATAATGCCTCAAGCAATAATTAATAATAATAATAATAATAGCCTAATAGTCCACTCCAAATTTTATTAAACCGAAACAGAAATTCTTTTTGCCCAATTGATCGTGAGCCCGGCAGCCACTGAGCAGCGCCAGATCGACGCTTAAATATATTTGTTACCTTTAATGCATTTTATTTTTTTACTAGTTTATATGAATCATAGATATGAACTATGAAAGCCATGTATACATTGTTTGTTTAATACTTGTATTATATGATGAAAGCATGATGCTATTGGAATGTTTGTTCATCTGCTAAAACCAAGAAATTGCTGAATTCTTATTTGTTTCCTTCTAATTATAAATTACTTGTAAATAACTTGTCCTTTTTGATTATTGACAAGAAAGTAATATGATTATGATAAACTGTATGCAATATCTATGTGTCCTTGTTTCCCTCCCTTTCTCCCCCTCTCCCTGCTCTCTTCCTCCCCTCCTGCCTCCCTCCCCTACTCCTTCCCCATCCCTCCCCCTTCCCCTCTTCCTCTTCCTCCTCCCTCCCTCTTCCCTTCATATTCCCTCCACCCTCTAATTTTTTAAAGGTTGATGTTATAAATTCTACCTATAAACAAATCATTTTTTCAGGTGATTGGTACACTATTATTATTATTATTAGGCATTTAGCTACGCTATTCATAGTACACTATATCACAGCGCTTACAATAATAACCACAAATCATAACATAACATAACATTGAACAAACAAAAATAATAGCGAATCAAGTAGGAAATAAATAGGTTTTAAGGAGTTTCTTAAAAACATCCACTGATGCAGCAGCTTTGATACTGGAGGGAAGTTTATTCCACTCCTTAGCTGCTGCAACAGTGAATGTGCGATCTCCTGCCTTACTACGAGCCACATGAAATGTGTCTGCATTGGAGCGAAGGTTTGTACGTACAGGTTGATACAACTCAAGACAGTCACTAAAATACTCTGGTGCCTGATCATGAAAAAATTTGTATACAAATAAAAGAATCTTAAAAACAATCCTCTGTTTGATTGGCAACCAATGAAGGGATGTTAGTAGAGGCATGGCATCGTGACGACGGTCTAAACGAAAAATAATACGAGCCGCCCAGTTCTGTAAACTTTGAAGTCTTCTTATATATGTTTGAGGGACTTCTGTAAGCAACCCGTTACAATAATCCAACCGGGAAAGAACACTGTCAATGTTGTAGGCTTGGTTTCCGTATTTTGTAATTGTGGCCATATAATGTAGATATCAGTACTACCATATATATTTCTGTCAGGTAAGTTGCTGAAAAATCGTGATACTATCAATTGTAATAATTTTGTTATGGTCTTGTTCGTGTACTTATTTTAGAATTGCATTTCGCAGAAGTCAATGTTGTAGGCTTGGTTTCCGTATTTTGTAATTGTGGCCATATAATGTAGATATCAGTACTACCATATATATTTCTGTCAGGTAAGTTGCTGAAAAATCGTGATACTATCAATTGTAATAATTTTGTTATGGTCTTGTTCGTGTACTTATTTTAGAATTGCATTTCGCAGAAGTCAAGGTTACATGTAAAGTACTGTAGTTATTTTTTTATAATATAACATTCAAAGGTATATTTACTTTCTTTGTATTTAGACTGGTATGGATTTTACATGTATATTTTGTTGTTTAAAAAAATGGTGAAGCAAATCTATCGTATATTCCTAATTTTTTATAATGTAATGTTACCTCAACTTGCATAAGAATTTCTAAAATAGTACTATTGAAATAATTTGTACTATGTACCTACTTGAATACGTATTTGTGAAATAAATGTGCCTTAAAGTTGGACTGGGTCTTGAACACATTTGTAAATATAATGATGCTTGTATATGTTTTTTAAAGACAATCAATATTGTTAATATCATAATTAGGCATTATTACTCGAGTTGTTACATTGTAATTGAATCACCAGGAAATGTCATTTATTTGTATGTACAATAAATATGTTTTTAACTTTGCCAAGAAAAACTTATCTGTGGTTACAAACAGTTGTCGTGTGAAAGTTTTAATAAAAAGAATGTATGTAAGGTAGACATGGAAAAATTGAATCCATTTACTAGAGTAATGATAATTACAATGTAAAGCGCTTAGAAACATAGTAATAAGTGCCATACAAAAGTGACAATTATTACTATTATGGGGAAATCAATATGTCTCTATAGAAGAGTTGAGCATTGTTAATAAAATGAATCATCAAATTGTTCCCACCCATATTTGCCTCCGAGTTTACGAACATGAATTAAAAATATGATTTGTTGTGATGGATTCCATTTTATGATTCCCCTTTTTCATTGCTTACCTTGATACAATGATGTACCATGTATCCAACTGCTGATTCAAGCAACCAATTCAATTTCAGGAAGAAAGACAACTTTTAATTTGTCAAAATTTATCAGATACCGTATACAAATTTGATGGTATAAACAGGACTAAAAGAGTTACTGTACTTATTAAGATGATATACCATGTAGTTAGATTACAATGTATATGTAACTTAAAGCAATATACTTCATTGAAATATCTTCTCTTTCTTCATACAATTTGAAATCAACTTTGATTTCAGGAAGAAAAACAAGTTTTATATAAAGCCAACAATAATAAACATAGTATTTAAAGATTGGCAGTATGAAGAGCACTTGAAAGGGTTTTTGTAGGCACAATACCTAAGTGATGTGGATGGTATTCATTACACATTACACTAGTTATACATGACATAGCTTTTGGATTTCAGTCAGAGAACTACATTGTAAGGCTTCGTTCACATTCAACTTGGTAAACCTGTTTTTTGTTAAATGCTAATGAATGGAAACTGCACAAAACTATGTTTAGCTGCGTCATATCTGAACAAACCTTTACTGTACTGTTTCAACATACTTTTTGGTACATTCGTATTTCAGCGTCGTAGCTAGTGTTATAGATTTTACCTCATGAAGTGAATCATACATGTTATAATCGCTGTGTATGCTACTTTATTCTATTCTTGTACTAGTGGCCTTAGTTTTGTATCCCATAGAAATTCGTTTTTTCATCAATTTTTTTAAGCCTGAAATATTGTATGAATATCTCTAAATGTAAGAATGATACAAAACATTTGTGTATGGGTTGTTGGTTGATGTTACATGTTTTACTTGTAAATCTATACGTGGTCAGGTACTTACATCTTTTTAAATGGCAACTAAAATTGTTTTATGGGGCAAACAAAGTGTTTGAAGTGGCACAAAATCAATGTGTTTTAATTGGCACAAAATCAATCCCTCAAAATGATAACATGATAATTGGAAAGTTGCAATCAAAACTTATCTTGCCAGTCTTTAGTATTAAACGATTTGATTGAATCTTAGCCGAACGATAAGTTATAATGTAAATGGAAGAAGAAGGTGAAGAAGAAGAAGTTTTAAATTCAGTATCGACTTCAAGACTTTCGTTTTGTCTTGAAAATGTATTTCATCTTGATATCTACTTAAAACTGGAATGTAGTTATACGGAAATGGCTTTGAAAAATGTAGTTTGATAGACTAGACAACAGGCTACACAGTTTTTGATAAACATGTTTTTGTACATTTCTGTTACAGAAAAGAGTGTTGTATGATTTAATGTTGAAGTGTATTAAGGTTCTGTAATAAAAACGTACAATGTTTATCTGGATCAAAGAGTATATTTTGAAATAAATAAATTTACCAGATTATAACGCTTGCAAACACTTTCAAAAAATCATTATAATGCAACTTCGCTCCATTACCTATTGCAATATGCGATCATTAAAATGACGCATTTCCTCTTAAGCCGA
Organism: Strongylocentrotus droebachiensis; assembly: GCA_035222895.1. NCBI lineage: Eukaryota > Metazoa > Echinodermata > Echinoidea > Camarodonta > Strongylocentrotidae > Strongylocentrotus > Strongylocentrotus droebachiensis. The sequence goes on along the minus strand of JAVYIG010006756.1, from coordinate 39,888 downwards.
ACATGATTTCTGTGGAATATAAACGCAAAATAGGGTATATAATTGCCTGTATATCCAACACCCTAGGTTAAACGGGTTTTAGTATTGTAGACAGATCTTTATTAAAGTAATAATTTGAAAACAAAGTACAACAAACTGTGTTGCATGCGTCCTGCTTCCATCCATTTTTAGATAAATTCATGAATACCTGTGATGATGGAATGACGTTTACATCATGATCAGTGATTTCTTGTGTATGTGAGAGAGTGATGTGGGTGTGGGTGAAAACGGGAAAGGTGATATATTTTTTTTAAACGTTTAGGTACCTTACTTTTGATGGATTTAAAAGTACTATGTCCCATTTTCAGCCAACTTCAAATTCTGTAGAACTTTGCAGGAATTATGAATATGTCACGTATGTGCTATATGTGAAATTTAAACGTTAGCAGTGTCATATTATATTATTATAATTATCCAAGGAAACCTGTTTACGTTCTATACTTCACTGTCATACACTCTTGAGTGATTGACTGACTTCTATTTATTCTTTAGTAATAACATATATAAAATGAGCTGCAAAGATACATAAGCATTTGTCTACATCAATAATCCACTTCTTGTAATGGCTAACATTAACTTGATTGAATCTCTGTGCAGCACACAACCTTTTTTAATGCGTACGTACCAACTACCAAAATTTGTCTTTTCCAGACTGTTTAACTGAGCCAGGCTGAAGCTATAGTAGCTACCCCTGAATGGAGGTATAGTAAAGCGAATACCGAGGTCTGATAGAAAGGGACAAAATACCCCCCAAATACCCCCCCCCCCAATATATATTTTTAAATTTTATTTTTAATTCAAGATGTTATTTGCTGTTCATTGATATCGCCATACCCCTAACACAAAGAAAGAGCAGCCGCATTTTAAGGAACTCAATCCAACATAATATTATAATGAAGTTCGGTTTAAAAGGGCCAGCAAAAATAATTCACAGCTTTAACATGAATAAACTCAAATTATTCTTCCGAAATATTTTCTATTAACCAGGAATTTGGTATTGTCATCTGAATGATAAACTGTTCATCTTCCTTTCTCATCATACAGTTACTCCAAATAAGGAGCGAGTGAGAGAGAGAGAGAGATACATCGAGAATGACAGAGAGAAACAGAGAGAGAGAAAGAGAGAAATGAATATACACGGAGAGAATGAGAGAAACATGGAGAGGGGGGGGGGGGGGGGACGAAAGAAGTAAAAAGGATCTATCGCTACAAAGGTTAAATTGAGTATGAGATCACATAGTTCATAGAAAGGAAGTGTATTGAATACCAATCAAGCGATCCCAAATAATCGGGTCAACTTGATTTCTGTGAAAGAAATCAAAACGAGCATTATCCGTTTATGCAATGGATTTATCTCTTTTAAACAGTTTCGTTGAGGTGCACTCAGTCGTCTTGTTTTGACATAAACATTTTGCACTGGTATACAGTGCAAATATATATATATATATATATATATAGTTGGTGATAATGGTCAAATTTGAATAATTGCCATATAACACTGAATTCAATAACAACATCAGCAACAACAATGTGCATGTCCCACACACAAAAGTACTGAAAACGGACACGGTTAAAGGGAAAGTCTGCCCTGAATAAGAGCGGAAATATGAGAAAAACACATTAGTGACAGTTTGACCAATATCCGATTAAAAATAGGAAAGTTGTGATTGTTTTAAGTTGTCTTCAGTGAAGCACAAATTGGCAACGTTACTCTTGACGTATTTTACGAGTTCCTCTTCAAACTGCTCTGTACAGGAAATTAATTGTATTAGTTATGATGGAATAGATTAGGTTCATACAGGGATTCTATAAAACATCTTTGCAATAATTATATTCAGGGTGAATATATGATTACAAACTCCCTAAAGATTTTTTTGTTTTAAGTGCATGGCAAAAAATCATAACTTTCTTATTTTCAATCGGTTTTTGCTCAAACTTTCACTGACCTGTTTCTCTTATTTATTTCTACTATAATCAAAACCAACTTATTACCAGGGTGGACTTATCCTTTAAGAAGCACATGCGTATACAAGGTGGTGGAGGGGGGCGGGGGCGACAAGAGTGTCTATCTACAGCCCCTCAGGACTTTTTAATGATTTCAATATATGTTTCTCTTCATGCATCATACAAGATATTGTTTACTTTGCAGTTGGGTGTGATGGTCTGAACATTAAAGGATTTGTGACGTCACAGTGCGAAAATTTACATCTTATAAAGAAGAAAAAACAAATCCTGATGGGGTTACAAGCACATTCTCATAAAGGAAGACTGAAAAAGACCTTTGATAAGTAACATATCACTATATCATCTATAAATACTAGCGAGCGTAGCGACCGAGCTTTTCGGGAAATTGCTCTTTAATAGACACTTGACATTACATGTAGGTGCACGTTTAATGATGAGAGGAAAAATGAGACACTTATCGAAAGGGATAGTACACTCATTAGAAGAAGAAAAAAAAGGAGCACGTGTCAAAGTACAAAGGGTCATTTGTCGACGGAAAAGGGGCCCCATTCGATTTTGATTGGGGCATTTATAAGAGGTGAAAAGGGGCATTTATGAAAGGGGATAGGTTCCTTATTAGACAGGAACAGGGGCACGTTTTTTATTGTTAAAAGAAAAATTATCTGAGGTGGAAGGGGCACTGACCAGATAGAAAATGGGTACTTTTGAGAATGAAAAAGGGGCAGTTATAATAAAGGAAATGTGGGTTTGTTGAAAGAAAAGGGGCAGCGATCAGATTTTAATAGAAGCATTTATCGGAGGTGGAGGGGAGCTCTTATGAAAAGGGCGAAGTGGCTCTTATTCAAATGAAAAAAGAGGCACATGTTAAAATTAACGGGGCACTTATCAGAGATGAAAAGGGGTAATTATGAGAAGGGGAAGGGGAAGAGGCGCTTATCATACGGAAAAAGAGCATTTAATAGAAAGGAAAATGGACACGTGTCAAAACAAAAGGGGCAGTTATTAGTGGTAAAAAGGGACAGTCGACAAAGATGAAAATAGTACTTATCATGAGGGGAAGGGGCACTTGTCAAAGAAAAACGAGTATTCCTTAGATTTGAATAGGGGGAATCATCGGAGGTGAAGGGGGCACTCGTCTGAATGTAAAAGGAGTAACTTCTAGTACCTGAACAGGGTCATTTACTAGAGATGAAAAGGGCACATGTGAAAATACAAGGTGTGCTTATCTGATTTTAAAAGGGGTAGTTATCAAATGGGGAAGCTTAGGGCACTCTTACAAAGGAAAAAAGGGCACTTCTCAGTGTTTAATAGGGCAATTATCAGAGGTAAAGGGGGTACTTATCACTAGTGAAAAGGGGCACTTACTAGATTAAAAAGGACACTTATGAGAATGGAAAATTGACATTTAATGCAAGGGAAAATGGGAACTTGTCGAAGGAAAAGGGGCACATGTCAAAATAAAAAGGGGCACTTATCAGGAGTGTAAAGGGGAAGGGGCGCTTTTACAGATCAATAGGGGCATCTATCAAAATAAAAGGTGCACTTTTCCTATGTAAAAGGGGCACTTTAGGGTCCTTAACAAGTGGGAGGGCACTGTGCCCCCTGAGGCCCCCCCCCCCCTCCTCTCGCGGAGTGCCGCCCCTGGTCTACCCGCCTCATGATGAGTTGCAACAGGGGAAAATGACACGATTCTAGTATTACCTGAAATAGTATATAATGTATTACAAGGTCCATGTCCAATGCAGGAAATAGAAACCGTTTCCGTTGATAGATATCATCATAGCTCACTTTTTATATCCGTAACAACCAACACGGTTGTTTGCGGAAATAGAGCGGTACACAGTCCTGTAGTACAATGCTTGATACAGTTCTTCATATATAGATAGATTTCTATTAATACCAAGTAGAAAAGAAAAAAAGCTTCTGTGTATTTGTATTCACTACTAGTCCTTAACAAGTACCATCAGGGCCCCGTCTTATATAGAGTTAGTATTAATCAAAACTTATTTGCGATTGATATCAATCGCAGCTATGAACATAAGATATAGGAGACAGCAAACTTGCGATTGATTGGAGGACTGTCGATTGATTTGGATCAATCACAAGGGTCCAGATCGCAATAAGCATTACTCGCAATAATTCCAACACAAGTATCAATGGAATTGAGGATAATCAGTACAATCTTCATATTTTTGTTACTATCAATAGACCATAGATGAATATTTTTACTTTTCCATTTATTCTCAAATCCATGGATATTCATTTGGATAGGAAATGACACAATGGTTAGAACTTTTGTCCCGTATTCTACTAAAATTAAAACCCGGCACTGGGTTTAAAGTGCCTCTAAAGTTTAGGGAGCCCCAAATTTGCCCACTATTTACCATTTGCAGGCCAAAAAATTAATAATCATCAATATCGCAGGTTGATGAATTTGTTATTTCAGCTTTCATGTTGGGAATTACTTCATGAGCACCCTTTAAGAAAACGATGAGCCTGGAAATCGGAAATAACTTTGTTGCTCTCAAACATTAACGTACCACCCCCCCCCCCCACCCCCCTCTGGTTAGTGGTGAATAACACACAAGGAGGAGTACATTGTCTCGAATTTGATACATAGCATAATCGAATTCCTTTTCAATTTCAATTTTAATTTATTTATGTTTCCAACAAAACATTACAAATCATTTATAAACATTTACAACAAATGTAGAAATACATATTGGAAACAGAAGGGTCCACTAAAAAATAATGCTTGTACAAGTGTGAACACCTCAAATGATACTTAGGAATAATAAGTAATTAAATTAACAAGTCCGTAACTACACAAGGAACTACAAAATAGGGGATGCCAACAGAGACGAGAACGAGACAAGACAGTACTTTACATGACAAAGATGGAAGAACTCGGTCATAATATACAAAGAGTAGTCAATGCCAAAAAAAAGAAGTGATATAGATCGGGGGTACAGAAAATAAAACAAAATGATGAGCTGCATGTGGGATTGAGAAGAAGATGAGGAAATAGAAATGCGCATCAGTCACAGCATTTATGTACTGGAATAAGATCACAGGCCATGCAAAGCTGCTCTGGTCCTACCAGGATATAATATAGCCCTTATGGATATAAATCCAAGCGCAATCGTTTTTGTAATGTGTATATAGAAGAGCCTTGATATATTCATTGGACTTCACTATTGGGCACTGCGTTTCACTCTCTGTGTTTCTGTGATATTGAACATGTCTGGGGATTCAATACTTGGATGGTTTAGGATTGCCCTGCCTCTTACTCTAATATGGATTATTTCATCTACAACAGGTTTGTATTGAACTTACTGGATGTTTCTACTATTCTATTCTAAAAACATGGGATGGCCTATGAAATTCATATGTATCGACACTTGTTTATTATTTATCCACAGTCAGTCAGTTTTTCGTGCGTGAACAGGAACTTTGGAATGTTTGGAAGTTCATACGCCTACTATAGTGAGACTATCACTGATATAAGATTCGTTTAATAGACGGAACTTACATTGCTAATAAAAAAGAACGTATGACCATAGTTATAATCACTTAACAAAGAATGTATACTAATGATCTACAAAGAATGAATACTTAATGATCTACATTTCTCTCGTTCTCTTTCTCTCTCTCTCTCTCTCTCTCTCTCTCTTTCTCTCTCTCTCTCACTCTCTCTGTGTCTCTCTTTCTCTTTTTTTTATCCCTCTCTCCCTCTCTTCTCTGTCTCTGTTTCTCCCTCTAGTCGGCTCCATTTCTCCTCACCTTTTATATTTCCCCTAGTATTAGTATTCATATTTTTCTATCTACCTTTTTTATTTTCCTCCCCCCCCCCCCTCTCTCTCTCTCTCTCTCTCTCTCTCTCTCTCCCCCCTCTCCTCAGCTACCTCCATCTGTACCTTTATCTCTCCTTCCTTATCTCTTTGATATCACGTGTGTAAGCCTACTGCTGCAATGTATTATTCTTTGTACATGTATTTTGTCGTTTAGTTTATGCTATCTTTCTGTTGTACATTCTATGTTTATAATGATTATTGCACTATTCTAGTTGTAAACTGATCCCTTCAGATTATAAGTTACACAGGATATAGTGTCAATGCCAAAGAACTGCTCCTGCCGTAGATTAGACACCTTTGGGAAATGTGTAGGGGAAGGGACAATGGCCTACTGCAGATGTATGCAATTAATGAAGGGGGTATACTTCGAAGTTGAAAGCGATCAATGTCAAATCTTCTTTTTCCCTTCCGTATTCCTTTCCCATTTTCCCCCTTTAAATCTCCCTTTCAATCGTCGCCTCTTATTGTTATCATTCAGTTGAATGTCAGGAGTGTTCTACATCAGGATTGGATGTGTTTGGTGGCTATCAGTATGTCTTCCGCCATGGTTCTGATGGTGTCTACAGGACGTTCGCAGACACACGTGCATACTGCCAAAGCTTAGGGGGTGACATGCCAATCATCAGATCACCTGAACAAAATGTACGTACGTAGTTTTACCGTCTTTTACATACGTAAAAACGAATTTACTGAAACCCTATGCAGTTTTCCTAATAAATAATTGTGTAACCATTGCTTCCTTATTCTTATAAAGTATGAGGATTTTCTGGCAACTTTTTTTGCTTCTTCAAAACAAATAGGGCAGTGGGTTATTGCCAAGACTGATAGCAAAAATCGTATTCTAATTAGCAGGTGTTCTATGAAGTTTCACGAAGCCCCAGTCACACCTACCTCCCGGATGAACACGGGCCCAACATGGTGCAAACAGGGATGAAATGTAATAATCCCGGACTGAACACTGGGTGGTCCGTGTTGGGCCTGAGGACAGTCTGTAGCTGAGCCGGGATGGTCTGGGTCATTCTACTCTATTTCACCCAGGATCACCCCGGATCAAGAGTTATCTCAATCCCGGGTGCTCCGTGTTGGGTCCGGCTTCGGTGTGACTGTTGCTAGGCATCACTTCAGTCTTCAGCGATCCAATAGGACTTAAGAGAAGGTTGAGTTCTGGGGAGAAGTGAAAAATAATTTGTGAGCGTTATCATTGTTATTATGCAAGTGTGGAAGAACATGGCAGGAAAAAAGTCCCCTGAAAAGCATGGTTCTTCAAATCCTTCATATTCGAAATATGACAAGTAATACCTTTAAAATGACGCCCGATTTTTATGCCACATGTTTGTGTAATTCCATTAATATCTTTCTGTGTACAGTGCTTGTTACTTTACCAAGACTGGGCCAAATTTCTTATCATTTTCATGACTCCAGAACCTTGCAGTACATACTTATATGCAACATGATCAACTCTTTCAGATCTTTTCCACACACTTTCTTTTCAATGCAATCGTATGACCAGAACTCTTTTTAAAAAATAAATTAACCTCTATACGTAGTTGTGTTGGAAAATGTGACATCCGAAACTCTGATCACTGATAAATTGACCCTTTGAATCGGGGGGGGGGGGGTGTTTACTCTTCCCTTCCCCTCAGTGAAATGGGACAATTTGCATTGCGCCAGGTTGATATCAATCTCCAAATGTATTCCTCTTCTCTTCATAATATGAATAGGATTTCATTGCCACGAGATTAACGGGTCGTGTATATTACATCGGCTTAGAAACAATGAATGAGGATGGAGCATACAGATGGATCGATGGCACGGACCCTAGGTATGTATCGACTATCATTGTGATACAATGCTACTCATTTTCTCAATTAATTTTTACCATTATTATTATTATTATTAACAATTATTCATTATGTCAGTGGTATTGACGAAAAGCATACGAGCGCGTAAAAAGGGCACTAGCCATTTGAAGACGAGGGACAAGAGAGGCTAACCCTTTACGAATTTCAACTAAGAGAAAGTGATAATGACCGACTTTATAATTGAGTGTGGATTTTTGTGTTAAACCCGCCAGCTTTTGTGATTGGTTGGTTGGTTTTACCTGGCTGCTAAGAAAGGACCGACGGCCTTAAGTTTTCTCCGAAGGACTTTGTGAGGATAATTAATACCTGCCATTAGCACATCGACTTGGTTTCGAACCCGGATCTCCCGGTTACAAGCTCACTGGTCTACCACTGAGCCATATCTCGCCTTAAATCATTATTAAACTCGTTTTTAATCAAAATCTAATTTGAGAGTCATAACACAACATAAATTATTGAATTATTGCAAATAAATCACATTTGATCGTCGATCGTCGACAGACCACTTAATCCAGCTTTGCTTCACATAGTTTTCTGTATGAAAAAGATAAACACTGAACTTAAGGTTTTCTTCACGAAACAAATCTTTTATATCCCATAATCGACCATTCAAATCCATGCGACTAAAAGCATGTTTTCTGAATGAAAATATTTTGCTCGCAGTTATTTATGATAATGCCAAAATATGCAATTATAATACTTGCTCTAGACACAAGTTGTGTCAATGAATGAATGAATGAAAAACTACCATTTCAATGTATTTATAAAATCAGTCATAGGTACTTCATATTGATTTACCAGAAGATTCATTGTTCCTTTTTTCTTCTCTAAAGACACACGATTCATGATGTAGTGGGCCTTTGTCTCATTTATATCCTTAGTAGTTCTGTAGAATTCATGACGTGCTTAAATTTAAGTTTAATTGTAGGTCTATATGCTAATGAATTAATCACTTTCAAGGTATACCAACTGGGATTCTACTTTATACAACAAAAACAAACCTTACTGTGCTGTGATGGTGTTTGGAACAAATGGACGATGGAATCGAGAAACATGCACAATAAATAGACGACATATCTGCCAAATACCTATAGGTAGGTATTTCAAGTCGTTTTGCATATTCACCACGCTTAGTCTACCGTTCTTGATACAAACTGTTTACAATCGAAATTCGTTTACTATCTTTTGCCCATCCTTTGTCTACGGCGTGTAATTGTTATATTGTAAGATCGTAAACAAAGAGAGGAGAGAGAGAGATAAAGAGAGAGAGAGAAAGAGAGAGAGAGAAACCCAATTTAACCATATTGTAAAATTGAAACTGGAGAAAGTAAATAAAGGAACCAATACAAATTAGTATCAAGAATGACAACAATAATTACAAACAATTAACCATACAAATGATATCAATACAGTTATACCAGAGAGCCGTTTTGAAACTAAACAGCGATCAAAAGCATTTTCCTTTTTAATACACTATTTCGAGAGGATGGTCAGATATCATCCCCAATCTAGACGGGCTGTCATTTCTGTAACCATACACAATTGATTACAAATAATAAGAGCCGAACAAAGAAGCAAATTATTAATTTACTAAGATAAAGGGGGTAATAATTTATCTGTGACTCTTTTAGGTGATGTCGTTCCATATTTAATGAAGTGAATGTTGGTTGCTGAACAATAATGAGTAATATATACCATGCAGTACATTTTTTTTTTTCCTTATTAATTTTACTTAAAGGTAATACAAAGTTTTGGGAAATTTTGAAAATTGGGTGGATAGTGAATCTTTACAATTTTGATATATTTGGATGCCCCTGTGGATGTATTATAAGCACTAAACAAATTAGCCCCTAAAACACTTCTGTTTTCGAGAAAAATTAAATATAAAAATTTACCGGTACTCCCGGTAAATTTTGATAAATTTCAAATAGCGCCTATGGCCGTACAATGGTAGCTGCGACCATGAAAATCTCAGAATATGTAGTTGGGATATATAATTTCCAAACGGGAATAGGTAATAGGTCGATTTTAGTCAAGAAACATTGCTTCATAACTAAATTAATATCTTGACTTTGAGAGGGAGCTATACAACGTAAAGAGTTTATTATTTATAATTTCATAACTTTAGACTCGATTTCAACCGCGACAACGATCAATGCATATTGTAGGAACGCATATGCTTCCAATATGAATATTTGAACCACATTCATGACCCCATACCAAAATTTTGTAATACCTTTAATTTTCTTTTTCTTTTTTCCTACAGCGCGTAGATATACACATGTATAAGAACTGTACTATTATTATTATTTATGTGAAATTAAAATATTCTACTAATATCATTTCAATGATGTGAAGCCTAAATGTTTTTGTCAATATATTATTAAAATACTAATTTCAAAAGGTGTTCTTGCTGTAATGAATTAATCCATAATATTCATGCTTTACGAAGAGTTATCATGCTCTCTTGAAGGGGGTGGGGGGGGGGGGAGGGGTATCTCAACCATTTTCATTTACCAGTTGTAATGTTCTCGTCTGTATGATTATTCGATTAATTATTCGACACAAATTATAAATATACATTTCATATCATTTTATCAAAAAAGGTGACATAAATTTTAATTGAAATGAAATCCAGCAAATCATAAAAATAGTTTGCTGGATGATTTCCAAACGTAGGACAATACAATTCCAGGAAGAATATATATAAAGAATGTTCGATGTATATTAATGAGATCGTCTAAGGGCGCGTTCATGCTTGATTTTGAAGGCAGAATGAGCGATTTGTAACGCTCATCGTAAACGCTCATCGTAATCGCAGTTCCACGGTTCACTGTTCATGCTCACTTCTCCAGGCAATTCTCCTTGGGTGGCCTTCAGCTGGATTCGCAAACCTGTGTGCCCATGCTACGTAGACCCACTAGAGGTCAGTGCGTTGACCCCATTTAAACGCGTTTACAAATTGTAAACGCATCTTTTTGTGAGTTTACGATCGGCGATCGTGATCGCCGTTTTTCGGTGATTCTACAAGAGTGAGCATGAACGCAATCGTGTTTTAAACTAAACGCGTAACAGATGCCTGATTCTGGCCGTCAAAATCAAGCATGAACGCGCCCTATGTCCACAACGATGTTCGAGACGATATCTAAAATATTTGTATGAATATGATTGAATTTGATAACGACAGCACTCTTATAGTCGTACCGGAACTGTCTACTGACATCCATGTGATCATGAAAGAGAGTTCATACTATCTCAACTTATAGTGGTGGAATATTACTTTCGTTTCCGCGAAAAATTATACCATTTCCCCGCAAATTTCGACGATATTTTGCCAAATTGACAAAATTTTGCGAAAATGGCCGTACAATATCGCCAAATATTTGTATCTAACACAATATTAAATCACGGCGCAAAGAAGGATCGTCCTTCATATGTAATAACACAGATACTACCTTTTAGAAATACGTGTTACATTGATGGGATGGATAAAATGGAAATCTAACATTGATAGCAAACTACTAGACAAGAAAAGGCACGAAAATTAGAGATGCAGACTGGTGAAAGTTAAGAATAAAATGAGACAAACAATGAGAAAATTATGAATGTTTGAAATGCAAAATCACTATAGGTATTTTGGATCTTCAATTTGGCTGAATCGGTAATGTCTCTGTGAGTGGAGTGGCGAACAACTTTTCCTTTTGTTCCAACACACAAAATGAATTAAATGTCAATTTTAGACAAATTTATGACTCAAGGCGGTTCTCTATAGGATATACAACTAACAATGGTATGCTTTTCGTAATATTATTATTCGTAGTGCCCCAAGGGAGGGAGCAGAAACGATAAAAACAAGTGTTAATTATATCTGTGTACACGACTAACGGGAGAGAAATCCAAGGACCAAATTAACTGTTCAAATATTCATAATTCTTTTATTATTGGTCCGATTATTTCAAACTGTCACCATTCTGCTTATCTTTGTTTGTGTGCTTTCATACAAATTAAGTTATTACACGGGTTGGCTTGCCCTTCAATGATTTGTACTGTGCATGAATACATTGCCAATCGCTATACAATTCTTGCATTGTTATACTTGTCAACTGTTATTTGACATTATGGATTTGATAGCCTATTCAATATTTTGATTAAGTGTTCAGTAAAATTAAAGTTCAGTAGCTGTAATGCAATTTTAGTGTAACGGTCTATTTATGTTATATAAACAGACATTGGCTGTAGATGGCAAAAGCTCGGTGAATCTCAATATCTCATCCAATCCACACCTCGTGCAACGCCAAGTGATGCCAGGGAAACATGTCAAAGTTATGGTGGTGATTTGGCTTTCATCAAGACAGCTGAAGTCAACGTAAGTCTACTGACACATTTTATACAGTTTTTACATGGTCAGGATGATTAAGATAATTAAGGAAACTAAAATATACAATGTAATATGCATAAAGGAATGTGGACTTTTCTGCGGACTTCATTGACAATCAGCTATGCATGAAGTTTTTCGTCCGTAGCTGATCTTCAACGAAACGGAAATTAGTCCTTTGTCAATAGGCCATTATCGTAATGTAACCAAATGTAATGCATAAGACTTTGTGAAGTACCTCAATGCAAATTATTTCATTCGTCTGATAAGAACAATAGTATTTCAATATAGATAGTATCTGAACTGCATACATTAATTGGTGCCAGGTAGGACAAACATTATGGCTTGACCTACCTAGCAACACTTAATATATGCAGTTCAGATACTATCTATATTGAAATACTATTATTCTTATCAGGTGAATGAAATAATTTGTATTGAGGCACTTCACAAAGACGTATGCATTAAATTTGGTTACATTACAAAAATGACCAATTCTGTTTGTTGCTAAGGCAGGCAGCCAGTGAAAACGAATTCGTTTAATGAAATTATGGAAATGCAAGCATTACCTTAACAAAATAGAAATTTGTTATTCCTAGCTCATTTTTCCCGATTGAGTTGTCATATGAAAGGGCAGAAGATGAACTTTCTAGAAATGTGATTTTCTCTTTGATTTTCAGATACCGTCCGCCAAAAGACTGTTTGGTAACCTTTCTTCAAATTAATTTTAATCACTCATGCGTGAAAATATGCATCATTATGAGTTGCATCAAATGAAAGAGTAGGATCTAAGCGTTATAAATATGTGTCATTAATTAATTATAATTGTGATTAAGTTAGGATTATTCATCGATAATTCTTGGTGTTATTTTTTCTGGGACGCATTGTGTATTCTATATATTTTTCCAATGATAGCTTATTTCATCAAATAATTTCTTGCGGGCAAACAAACTTACAGAGCTGTTGTATTTTTTTTTAAAAATCGCTAATTTTTAAAATCTCAAGTAGCTTGTTATAAATGTTTGATTGCTTCTTTCAAAGGATGAAAGACGTAAGAATGTCGCAATGATAATATGAAAAATCGACAATATAAAAAAAAAAAAGTGCTGTTCACATGCACAGTTTACATATCACAAAGGGATGGCGAGATAAAGAGGAAGAGAGGGAGAGCGAGAGAGAGAGAGAGAGAGGGAGAGAGAGAGAGGGAGAGAGAGAGAGAGAGAGAGAGATATTGAGAGGGACCCCCCCCCCCACAACAACACAGGGAACGCTAAAGTTTTCCATTCTGACTTCACTTGAGAATAAATCATACATTTAACATGATATTTTCTTTTCCATTTTGCTTACAGACATTTCTCAAAAGGCTTCTACCTCCATTCATTCCAAGTGTTCCATATTTTTGTTACTTTTTCGGGCTCCGGAGGGTTAACAAGGAAACTTTCTACTGGCTGGATGATACTGCACTCGAGTATGTTCTATATAATATGATTCCTCTGTCAAATTCAGTCAAGATAAAAGCCTACAAGCCATGTTGATGCAGGGGCGGATCCAGGATTTCTTAGGGGGGGCCCAAGGGGGGGGGGGGGGGGTCCGGGCCCCCCGGCCCCCCCTGGATCCGCCACTGTGCTGATGAACACCTATATATGCATGTCTAGATTCAATATGTAGTTACAATTCTTCTCAAAATGTATCTAGTGTCTATTAAAAAGTATATACTTCATTAGCATACTTTGTGATATCTATGTTAAAATGGATATCTAGAAGATGGAATATAAAAAGTTCGGCTGAACAATACGAGAGCATGAAGTTACTATTTCAGCCCTACTCCTTTACCTGCTACGTATCATATTCGAAGTGGAGGGGGAGGGGATAAGGTTAATGTGAATTAAGATTTAAATTCAAATTCATTTCAATGATTGATATCCAAGCCTCCATGTTTATTCTCAATATTACACGAAAATGAAATAATAATGACAATTACAATACTGATTACAAAAAATGATATTAATGATAGAAATAATGATAATAATGATAATAATATTGATGATAATAATAACAATGCTACTAGTACTCCTGATATTATAATTAATAGTAATCATGATTATTATTATTAAAAATGATCATCATGTGAAATTAATTTGTTTAGCTTTTTCCTCCGAGGTATAATGATTGGTATACTGCCACGGAACCAAATAATGTTGACTCCTGGGGCTGTCTTAGTCTACGTGACGGTCCTTCATGGTATGACCAGCCTTCAGATCAATCTTTCCCGTACATTTGTGAGCGTACACGAGGTATGATTTCTGATGATCTAATATTAATTGTGTTCTGGCGACAGTTGCTCCGGGCTATATTTAAAAAAACGTGTTGTCATCGAGATCATAAGGTAATTGGGTTTTAGGTTAGATTTAGGTTTTGGGTCGGGGTTAGCATTAGGGTAAAGTGCTGAAGTTTGGAATTCGATGAGTGTAAGAAATCTACCGAAGAGCAATTGTCGCTGGAGTATGTTTCGTACAAGCAGAATTTGAAATGCTTCTCAGATATTTTGAATATTGCGCTACTCCTTAAACGAAATCCGTTATCATCAAAACATAATAAACAATAATTGTTATCAAACCATTGTGGGATGTATAGCTGTGGTAGAACTTTGCTTTCGTAACTTTCTACAAAAATGCCACTTCAACTGTTTGATTTATGTAAACAAATGATAATATGCATTGAACTCTTTCGTATTCCCACAGCGACGAAATAAACAGTTTATAATTTATCTTTCAGCAATTAATTGCTGACCCCTTGTATTTGAACATTACAAAATTATTGTCGAATTTGTTTTGTAGAATCAGAGAAAAGTCGACACAATTTCGTTGGTATCACAATCTTTCTCATCACGATACACTGCCAAATAGAAATTCTGTTTTATTACAGTATTTGATGGAAGCAGTGAAGTATCATTTGGAGGTCTAGATTATTTCATCTCTCCGTCATGGCTGGTTCGGTCTTTCTCAGTTGCACGGACCTATTGTCAGAATCATGGGGCGGATTTGGCACTCATCAAATCACACGATATCAACGTATGTTCAAGTATACTTCTTTTCTTTCAGCTATTGATATCCAAAATGTTGTTATCATGAAACCTTTCATATTTATGTACTTGTTGTTGTTACATTAGTAATTTATTTTATAGCAGGGAAGTTTACATAGGTATTGTGCCGGTCTATCGCTGTGGTATATTGGAAATAAATATTTGTATATAACACGATTGAAAGACGTATATGTGACGAAGAAGGCCAACCGATTCCTCGTGAATGCCCATTTAAATAATTCCAAAAGGGTGATTTGTAGTTAATAGCCGATATAATACTGTCATAATCCTTAGCTTTGAAGCTTTCCAATATATTTCAAAACAGACCTTTCTCTGATGACGCCGCTATATACCGTGATATAAAGAAACTCGATCCGTTCTTTTGTTCAAAATTGTGAATAGTTTGATGGATATATTCCAAATATTAATTCTTATAATTGTTTGTATTTACAGTACCGTAAGTGCGAACTGTCTTGTCAAAGTAGCATCAAGCAGCTTCCAACGAACGAATAATTTCCACTGCAAATATAAAATACTGAGCTTCAAAATGAATATTTAGTTATCGCCTTTCGGGTTCATTGCAGTCGATTAACATAATGCGTGTTTTTACTTCAATTATAGAATCGACACGAATTGCTTTATAGCCGTGCAAATATGAAAACATAAAAGCAAATAAGGTTTATGAAATGACATTTTCCCCCTCTCAACAGACCTTCCTTCATGTCAGGAGTTCAGGATTAAGTACCTATGTATATTTTGGTTTGACTGACCAAGCCGTTGAAGACACATTTACATGGATCGATGGAACACCTTTACAGTAGGTTCAATAAATATAGAATGCAAACTTAAATCGTTTCTATTTTTAAATGACTGCCAAGCTTGAAAGTACTTAATTTATTCTTTAATCATATACTTTGTATTATATCAATCTCATTGTATGTAGGTTAAATAATGGACCCAACAAAACAGTAAGAAAATCGATCAATTCGCGGACATTTTTCAATGCAACCTGAAAATTATTAATAATTTATGAAATCTGTTTTTCTAAAAGGCAAATTAAGCGTAACCTTAATTAATGAGATTTTGATCGCTATCTAATATATTTGATAATGAAATTATTGCAGTCATTACTAAAAATACCTGTGTTTTGCATTTCGTAATGTTATTGAGGCTTTCGTACATGTCCAAGTGCATTTTTTTTTTATAGATCTGCATCAAGAATTAAAAATTTGAAATTATCAATCAAAATATAATGAGAGCCGTTCATTCTATGCTTTTCGAATACATCAATTTCATGAATTTTTTTCTCGAGTTAGATTGAAAAGTACTGTGGATTGCATTAACTATCTTGCATTTCGTTTGGGGGAGCATATTATTATAGATGTTTCGGCTCAACAGTTAAGACACTAAAAATTAAAAACCAAGAAGTAAGACGGTGCATGTACATGTTATGTTATGGGTTATTATATACACTTCAATTGTCATAACTCAGATTGCGTATCTGCCAAGAGAATGCAAAAAACTAAAACAAAACAAAACAAAACTTTCACCCCCCCCCCCAACAAAAAATATAATCGTTTGTTTGCTCCAGCATGTGTTAGTTTTCCATTCCCCTTTATTCAATACACACAGGTATTCAGCATGGAAGTCTCCTGAACCTAATGGCGAAAATAATCAAAATTGTGCCTCTCTACTACCTTCTAATTCAAACATGGGATGGGTTGATGTTTCATGCAATGAAATACGACCCTTCATATGTGAACGCTATCAGGGTAAGTCACAAGATCAATTATGTATGATTGTTTCTGTTTCTTTAAAGATAAAGACCAGTTCTGGTCATGCGATTGCATTGTGAAACAAACGTTGTGGAATCGATCAGAAAAGGTTGATCATCTAGCATATAAGTATTGGTGTATACTGCAAGGTTCTGGAATCATCAAAATGATAAGAAATTTGGCCCAGTCCTAGTAAAGTTTCAAGAACTGTACACAGAAAGATGTATATGGGACTACGCACACGTGCGCGACACGTGCGTATTATCTATTTGGTCCCAATAGATAAACTAATTTACCAAATATATCAATTAGTAGGCGGTTTCCCGTCAAATTTGTTATCATCATGTATTAATTAAAACATATTCTGTCACATGATTGGTAATAAGAGCTTCCATTTCATTTTTTGAGAGGAGGGGGGGTTTCCAAAACTGGTCTTTATCTTTAACGAAAAAATGGCTTGCTCTATTTCAAATTGCTTAGGGTTCTATTCGGTAAAAATGTGGTACTTACCACTGTTGTCGACTTGGAGCAGACTCGAGCATTTCAATTCTCCCCCTTGTGCATTTTTTTGTTTTGCCCTTAAGTCACAAAAGTAGGCCTATGCATCTATCTAGTGGCTAGGGCTTTGCATCATCGCAAGGGTCGCAAAGATCTCGATGAAACTTATAAGCTAGAAAGCGAAACTAAGAGAGATTTTATCAAAGTTTTAACCCCTTGAAAGCGCTAAAATTCTATCGATTCTATATTGTATTAAGTCATGTAAAATTACGAGATCATGACAACAAATAATTGTGCAGGGATGCAAAGCGACTTGGCTTTTAATACAAAGGTTTTTTTTTCTCGGCATTTCAAAACCTTTCAAAAGTCTTATACATCTTATCCTACATGCTACAAGGATAATAATCCCACCTGCATCACTAACGTCCTTTGGCAAGACATTAATCTACTTTTGCC
Source organism: Strongylocentrotus droebachiensis (assembly GCA_035222895.1). Classification (NCBI taxonomy): domain Eukaryota; kingdom Metazoa; phylum Echinodermata; class Echinoidea; order Camarodonta; family Strongylocentrotidae; genus Strongylocentrotus; species Strongylocentrotus droebachiensis. Next base: position 21,982 of record JAVYIG010006756.1, on the reverse strand, counting down.
ACGTTCGACCCACGTGTTGTAAGTGGGTATTTGGTAGGATATTTCTATTGAATGCACTGAGCGCTGGGAGCTATGGTTTAAAGCAGTATTAATGATACCCAAATTATTTGGAAGTAGATTTTTTTTTCTTCTCATAATAATTTGATATTCATCGCATTCATAGCAATGTAGATGAAAGTACCATGCCGGAGGGTGAATCTATGATCTGCTCATCTCTAGTCACGTGTTGTATTAGTTGACTATGATGAATGCAATGGCACGTAATGGTTTGAAATTCTCTCTTCTTCCTGTCTTAGGACACGATGAACATCTAATAATAGCAATCGCCTTCTTATACTCAATAATTTATGTAGATGTTCCTGAAAATGAGTGGAGTCGCCTTGATGGAACCTTGTACTATATCTCTCAATCCTCGATGACGTCATACTCGTTGGCTAGAACGTTCTGCCAGGCTCAAGGAGGTGATCTTGCCCAGCCTAAAACAGAAGAAATCAATGTAAGACTTTATAGTCATGTTAACAAGTTAAATTCCAAGTATGTAACGTTTAAATGAAACGTGATAAAAACTATAACGGGCTTTAATTTAGCAACTGTGTGAGCAAAAATAGAAAATAGAAACAATGAAAGTAATGTATTCAAAGAGAAATACAGAATTTGTTAGGTTATGTAAAAACATTTGGAAAAGGGTTATCGAGTAGCATGATATCATTGTGATGAGCAAATTATTAGGAAACGAAATTATATCTCATTTGAACTAGTTCAACTTTCAATGATGCGATATATACTATAGACTTATTCATAAAGTGATCACACTATCACGATCATGGCATATTATAAATAATCATCGGTGATTTTCTCTTTCTGAATTATTCTCTCAACGCATTCACCAGATGCATCTCATGAAGCTGGCTGGTGGTAGCTCGTATTGGTTTGGACTCGAGGATATAAACCAAGAGGACACGTTCCAATGGATTGATGGTACTCCACTTGACAATAATCAGTATGTGTTAAACTATTTTTCACGAACACACAAAACAAAAAATCACATACCCTACTCATGATAAACTGTGATCAATCATGTTACAGACAGTGTGGTGGACGATTTGGCGAACTAACCCAGTTGCCCTTGGGGACCCATAGTAATGACACCATGCACTGTAATTTGGTTGTACTGTAGCAGGCAAGGTTCAATCTGCAATTTTAATAAAAAGATAAACAACAATAAATCATCTTGCATAAACTGACATGAAAATAACATATCATGTATCAAATTAAATATACCCTGAAAATCCTAATAACTGTTATCATAACAAAGGAAAACAAACAATGCCTTTCTCACTATATATCTGACTACGGTAAATACATGCAACAAATAATAACTCACCGACGGTGACTTTGACATTCTTCAAGGTCATATCATTATACTACTACGTACATGTACATTAAGACGCACTACCGTGCACGACAATTACGTAACCTACATACACGTGTACAATCTTTCACGTGAACGATTCATTCATGTCATAATTTCATCATCTCAAATTAGTGTCATAAACATCATATTTCATTAAGCTTTCTAGCTGTAAAGACAATATAACTCATAAACTTCAAGATAACATATTCATTTCTACTTACATCATTGGGCTTGTATCACAAAATTAAACGAAAACTTAGGCAACTCTGGGAGGCAACTATCCCATGACGTGGAAAATCGGTAACACACAAAATCCAGTACGCCCTCAAGCGACCTAATCCATACACTTTCTACAAAGCGACGCCTGTGACATCACAAGGAACGGCTTCTAGCAAAACGTCACCCTGTACTCCACATTCCGGCCCTCTTAAATGAGAAAGCCTTACTGAACATTTAACAATACTTTGTTCATTTGAAACATTTCAAAATTAAGTCTATCCACAATTGCTACTTGCAATAAATCATTGTTCCTTTAAATTCTTCAACTTCTTATACTGTTCAAGTGACCTTTTTTCTTCTTCACACCTTTAAATAACTAATCACCCTTAACCTATTCAATGCTCTTGACCATTAATATCAACATAAAATATCTGAAGAGTTTCTTTTCAGCAAACTACTAAGTAATTTCAAAAGCTTTGACATTTGCATAAAATGAACCAAGTGTATATCAAATGCACTACATCAAGCAAATATCCTTCTCTACATCACCATGACAACCCTATCAGAACTCCCAACATTCCTTGTCAGAATTTAGAATCATTTTGGAAAACATCGACGACTCCAAAGATAACTGTAAGCAACCACGCTGCTTCCTCACTATAATTCCCGACACCAGGAATGACACTAAAAATGTTTTAATCCAAAACTAAATCTTCCTACTGACTCAGACGATGGGAGATCTGAGAGAGATGTGTCAAGTTAAACATACAACCAACAACTTGACTGTACCGTAAACACACATTTTATGTTTGTAAGTAACTTTCTACTCGAGCTTCACATGAAGAGCTGAACTCTTGACCTTTCCTATTTTAATACCCTTTGTATTTGTAACAACACTGTACTAAAAGGCAAACTACATGTATACTACATGTGCCTTGAAATGAGGAATGATAAATTTCCCATTATGCTTCATACCTGATAATCAGGCATATACTTTCAAATAAATTTGCATAAATTGCATTAATCAACATGACAACGAGTAGAACCTTTCTACACACAACTCACATTTTCTGTTTCTGAATATGAAATAATCTTTTACAACTTTACCACTATACTACCAAGAAAATGATATGCAAACCAATTCAGGAATAAATTCCATCTTAAATCACAATGTTAAATGAAGCAATACATTTACATAAGTAAATATACAGTACTCTGATAATCACTGAAGCTACATGTAAATTACCATCAAACAACATAGACAACTGCTCATTAACTGCAACTTAAACGCTGCTAAATGCCATGTTTACATTTTACACTGGAAAATAACAAATCGTGTCAAAATTTGCAAATTACTCCATAACTTCAAGTGTAATACACTAATGTTCATTAGTTCATGAGTCTTTGAATTGCAGACAGTCATTTTTCTATAAATGTATCAGTTTATGTCCTCTTCTTGTAAGCCGTTCAGTTTCTCAATTTTCAGTTATCAGTCACTGTTGAGTTGCTATCGTGACTAAATCTGAATCGTCGGGACAGCTCCAGATCACTAGACGATTCATAACTCAACAAAATTCTATCCTCGCGGTGACTAGGAATTGTCACATTTTGACACTTTCATGTAAAATAAATGTTGGCGATATCATGACATCACATTTCATGATAATAACATTTCTGCACTAATTGGATCCTTCTAATTTCCAATCATAAATCAATGACAAACGATCTTCATATGATCATATCTCTGCGAAGACATCCTCTGTAACACAACATTTTCCTTGATCACAAAATTTATATATCTCAAATTTCTCCTTCTTATCATATGATTAAACATCACATGATCCATGAATTCCAAATGTGGGCAATTAACAATCTCCTTCCAAAATCAGGCACAATTTCGAGATAGGACGAACAATTACGCTATTCTTCGTCTTGATGTTCGCACTACGGGTGAAGCCTTTCTTGTCTGGGAAAGTTTGAAGTACTCTTCCCAGCAGCCACGAATTCCGCGGAGTGTTTGCATCGGCAACCAGCACCAAGTCACCAATCTGAAGATTGCGATGCGATGTTACCCATCTTTCTCTTCTTTGCAACTGCGGTAAGTACTCTCTAGACCAGCGCCTCCAGAATACGTCGGCAAGATACTGTATTTGACGCCACCTCCTTCTCGAGTAGACATCTGATCTGTCCGTCACTGTTGGTGGCAGTTGCGGCTTCCTGTTCAGCAGAAGTAGGTGATTGGGAGTCAAGGCCTCAAGATCATTGACATCATCTGATACACTTGTTAGAGGCCTGTTGTTGACGATGCTCTCAATTTCGCAGAAGAGAGTTGTCAGACTTTCACCTGAGAGCACCTGTTGCTTAGTTACTGCCAGTATGAGCTTCCTCACAGTCCCAATCTGCCTTTCCCAGACTCCTCCAAAATGGGAAGCAGTGGGTGGGTTGAATGTCCATTTGATGCCTTTTTGGAGCAGGTCTGCGCTGATTTGAGCTTTGTTCCATCCATCTATTTCTCTTTTCAGCTCTCTCTCCGCGCCCACAAGATTAGTGCCATTATCTGAGAGCATCTCCTTGATATTGCCCCTACGAGCGATGAAACGACGAATGGCACTGATACAAGAGTCCGTATCCAAAGAATGTGCGACTTCCAAATGAATGGCGCGTGTGGTAAGACATGTAAACATGACTCCATATCTCTTCTCCATGCTGCGACCCCTTTTAACCTGAAAGGGGCCGAAATAGTCAATGCCAACCTTGGAAAATGGAGGCTCGTCAGGTAACAGTCTATTCTCAGGCAGGTCAGCCATCTTCTGACTCATCATCTTTCCTCTTTGCCGCCTGCACATGACACATCTGCTAATCATGCTCCTGATAGCTGCTCCTGCTCCAAGCATCCAATACTTCTCACGAAGCACAGAAAGGACATAATTTCTTCCACTATGCCCTGCCTTTACATGAACATCTCTCAAGATCAGATCTGACACGTGACTTCCCTTGGGTAAGACGACTGGGTGTTTAGCCTCTAATGGTAGAGCTGATCTCTCTAATCTTCCTCCAACTCTAACAAGACCCTCGTCTATCTTAGGGTCCAGCTTGTAGAGTTGACTTGTCTTTGTCACTTTACCAGCTGAATCGGTCAATGATTCAATCTCCTTCTGGAAGAAACATTTTTGCACGTAATGCAAAATTCTCTTCTCTGCTTTCTGCATGTCGTCGTAACTGATCCTTTTGAAGTCCCTCAGCTCTTGCTCTGTCTGGGTTTTTCCTTTGAGTTTCAACCACTGCATGAACTTCAAGAGCCAGCTCACTCCCCTCCTCAGCTTATACCAGGAAGAATATGTGTTGATAAGCCTTCCCAATGACTTCTCCTCTGACTGAGTTGTGAATGCACTGGCATTTTCTGTAGGTGGTTTGATTTCTGGATCACTTGGTGGCACTTGCAGATCAGCAGGAGCGATAGGCCATTCCATCTCATCAGCACATAGGAAGGATGGTCCCTTCAGCCATCTGCCATTGAGCTTGTCTGGCGTTAGACCTCTCGATACATCATCAGCTGGATTCTTTTCTGTGTTGACATATCTCCACTGCCTGGGCTCTGAGGAATCTCGGATGGTAGATATCCTGTTAGCCACAAATGTCCGAAAGCGCTTGTTGTCACTGCGGATGTAATGGAGGACTATTGTGCTATCTGTCCAAAAGACAGACTCATTCAAGGGTAAGTCCAGCTCCTTTCTGATCTTTCTATCCATTGTGACTGCAAGTGCTGCCGCCATGAGCTCTAAGCGAGGTATTGTCATCTTCTTCAAAGGTGCTAATTTTGCTTTAGCCAGAATTATGTTGCAATGGACTTGTCCTCCTTCACTGGTCATGCGCAGGTAAGACACTACACCGTACGCCGACTCAGATGCATCACAGAAATGATGCAGTTGGTACTCGTTCACATCATCAAAGGGTCTGAAACACCTGCTCACTCTGAAGTTGCTCATTAAGGGAAGCCATTCTTTCCATTTTAGCCACCTGGAATGGTGTTCATCTGGAACTGGGTCATCAAATCCAAGCTTCAGAGCAGTTAGATCCTGGAGGATTTTCTTGGCAACCAAGACGAATGGACTGGCATATCCATAGGGGTCATATATTGATGCTATCTCACTCAGAATTCCCCTCCTTGTTACTGGTTTGCCCTTGGGGGTGATCTTGTAGGTGATGCAGTCCAGTTCTACATCCCATGTGACTCCAAGTGCCCTTTCTGCTGGTAAGGCATCCCGATTCAAATCGAGTCCCACAATGTTTTTAGCTCGATCTTCCAAAGGCACAGACTTGATCACAGCTGGGCTGTTGCTTATCCACTTGGTCACTTCGAATCCACCCCTCTTGAGCAGAGTCATGAGTTCAGCTACAAGCTTGATTGCATCATCTTCTGTTTTGCATGAAACGAGACAGTCATCTACATAGAAGCTACGACCGACAGCATCCACTGCTTCTGAAGAATATTCGGTCTTGAGTTCTTCCGCTGTATGTCTAAGGGCAAAACTACAAACACTTGGGCTCCATGTCCCACCAAATAAGTGAACACACATCCTGTAAGCCTTAGGGTGTTGGATAAGATCTCCTTCTGGCCACCACAGGAAGCGAAGAAAGTCTCTCTGCTCACGAGGGACTCTAACTTGGTGAAACATTGCCCTTATGTCTCCCATAATGGCTATAGGTTCTTGGCGAAATCTGAGCAAAACACCAAGAAGGTTGTTCGTCAAGTCTGGACCCTGAAGTACTGCATCGTTCAAAGAAGTTCCATTGTACTTGGAAGCACAATCGAAGACAATTCTTGTCTTTTCTGGTTTATTTGGATTGAATACAGGGTGATGCGGTAAGTACCAGACTCCTTCATCCTTCCCAAGATCCTGGTCCTTAACCTCTTCAGCATACCCTTCATCCAACAAAGATCTCATTCCTTCACTGTACTTAGCATGTAGACAATCATCCTTTACCAGTCTTCTCTTCAGTGACTCTAGTCTGGTTAGTGCAACTTGGATGTTATTCGGCAGATCTTCAGGCCTCTTCCGAAATGGAATGGGAAGTTGATAGTGATCACCATCTCTGCAAACTCCTTCCTGCCAGGTCTTCAAGGCTTTCTGATCATTGATGGACATGCTCTTTTCATCATCATGAAGGTATTCTGTCCCTTCTAGCTTCCAAAATTTGTGAACTTGTTCTTCCAGGAGCATGTTACCATCATCAGAGATGAAGCTAGACGAGGCTTGGAAACTCTGCAAACTACTTCCATTTCCAAGTGGTCCATTTAACGTCCATCCAAGTATTGTCTTGACAGCATAAACTTCACCAGGTTTACCTGCTTTGATTTCAAGTGGCATCAGGGCTTCCGGCACATCTTGTCCAATCAGTATGGTTACTTGATTCTTCCCTGTGACTGGAAGATCAATACCACAAAGATGTTGATATTTCGAAATATCTTCCTCCCTGGCCATGTTTGCAGTACTGATGTTAAGGCTCGGACGAGTTAGAAATTCAGCCTCTATCGTCTTGTCTGCTGTGGAACCTTTAACCCTCAACTTGACGGCTTCGCATTCCATTGCTCTTTTAGGGCTTTCCAGTGTTGAGACCTGAATGACTTTCTTTTTCCCCTTTGTCTGGAGCACATCTATTAATTCTTGCAGACAGAATGAGTTCGTAGAACCAGGGTCCAGCAAAGCTAAGGTCTCAATGCTTTCTCCACCATCTGCAGCACTGACAGTAACCGGAATTATTGGAAGGGCTACTCTGCAACCTCCGGCCCTCGTGGCATTGGAACTAGCATGAGATGCTACATCATAGTCAGTTTGAGTTGATGAGTCATTCGATTCCCTTCTTGCTCTCCAAGGTGTAGGATTTCCTGAAGATGGTCTCATCTTTCTCCCGGTATGGAGGAACTTGGTATGCCTTTGATTGCACCCCTTGACTGAGCAGGTCCTATTAAGGATGCACTTTGAGGATACATGACCAGGTAACAAGCAATTGAAACATAGCCTGTTCTTGAAGGCAAAATCAAAGCGTTCATCAGGCTCCATGGCTTTAAATTCCTGACAACCGAAAAGGTCATGGCTGTCCTGACACATGATGCAGTTCTTGGTCGATGAATTCACAGAGGTAGTAAACATGCTTGCCTGACCTCTACCTGACACAAATCTTTCCTTTACACTCCTTGCACTTCCTAGATTCTTTGGTCCACCCATAAGTAAGGCTCCAAATACAGGATCATTGAGTTCATCAGCTGCGCCGGTGATGAATTCAACTGCATGCTGGATGTTAGGCTGTCTGCCACTATCCCTGATGGTCTTTACGAAACGCAACCACCGGCTCTTCAGATGGAATGGCAAACGTTCAATGACCTTCACCAGCTCACTTCTGCTGCTCATCTCGTGAAGCATCCCAAGAGCCATCAAAGTTTCAGCACAGGTCTTTAGCTGATCAGCAAAATCCCTCAGATGTTTAGGATTGCTCTGAATAACTGGACCTTCCGTGACCTTCCTAATCCAGGCGTCACTGATCTTATGGTCACTTCCAAAGCGATCTATCAGAAGTGTTCTGGCATGAAAGTACCCATCATCTTGATGCATCATGAGACAACATTGGATTATGTCTTTGGCAGCTCCAGTACAAAGATGATACAACTTGAGCAGCTTGGCGTTATTGTCCAATGATGAATTTCCAATGACACTATCAAATGATCGTATGAACTCAAAGAAATTCAATGGGTTACCATCAAAAGACATAATGTTGGCACTTGAAATTGTGATGGCTTCTAACAGCTGTTGATGTTGTCTCTGTCCTTGCTGTAGATGATGTAAGATGTCAGAGTCCATCTTACCAGTTATCTTTTCATCTTGACTGGTCAGTGTCAGGTTTTCACTCGCTGGCTTCATTCTCGTTCTAACAGGAGTTGATGAACCTTGTTGGGGAGGTTCAGACTTGGAAGGCTCAGTCTTCTGTTCTATGGACCGAGTACCTCTATATACAGTTTCCTCCGCTTCAGCGATCTTTAATCTAGTCTTCAAAAGAAGCTCAGCTTTCCGTTGTTTAAGCTTCATTTCTTCTATCTCGAGCTCTTGTTGGTCTTTAAGAGCTGCTACTTCAGCGGCTAAGGCAGCTCTCTTAGCCTTAGCCCGTATCCTCCAACTCGCCGAGGTGGTGCTACTCCCCCTTTGGCTAGCTGAGTCCTCAGGTCTAATACTGTCCGACTTGTGGTCCTTGAAGGTAACCTCTGGATCTGTGCTGTTATCCATGGCGATACTCATGATGGAGGATATGACAGTCACACAAGTTGATATTGAACTGTTGTGGTGGACGATTTGGCGAACTAACCCAGTTGCCCTTGGGGACCCATAGTAATGACACCATGCACTGTAATTTGGTTGTACTGTAGCAGGCTAGGTTCAATCTGCAATTTTAATAAAAAGATAAACAACAATAAATCATCTTGCATAAACTGACATGAAAATAACATATCATGTATCAAATTAAATATACCCTGAAAATCCTAATAACTGTTATCATAACAAAGGAAAACAAACAATGCCTTTCTCACTATATATCTGACTACGGTAAATACATGCAACAAATAATAACTCACCGACGGTGACTTTGACATTCTTCAAGGTCATATCATTATACTACTACGTACATGTACATTAAGACGCACTACCGTGCACGACAATTACGTAACCTACATACACGTGTACAATCTTTCACGTGAACGATTCATTCATGTCATAATTTCATCATCTCAAATTAGTGTCATAAACATCATATTTCATTAAGCTTTCTAGCTGTAAAGACAATATAACTCATAAACTTCAAGATAACATATTCATTTCTACTTACATCATTGGGCTTGTATCACAAAATTAAACGAAAACTTAGGCAACTCTGGGAGGCAACTATCCCATGACGTGGAAAATCGGTAACACACAAAATCCAGTACGCCCTCAAGCGACCTAATCCATACACTTTCTACAAAGCGACGCCTGTGACATCACAAGGAACGGCTTCTAGCAAAACGTCACCCTGTACTCCACAGACAGAATGCAATAGGTATAAACTAGTACGTAACTTTAATGACAGGATTATCTGAGGAACAAATTGATATCCACCAAGCCTAAGATTGGTTTTCCAAGGGATTGATGGCACTGCCCCTCAAAAAAGAGCAACCATTTGTTTTACTTTCAAGTATTTTCATGTGGATGTCATGGAGCCTAAAAGACAAGCACTGATCATGATTTGAAAGAAAGGCAAAGGTACATTTACTTGTTAATTAATATACATTAAATTGCAGCTCGAATCAAACCGATGACATTTCGCTTTCAAACAAGGGAGTGATTATGCGATATAAAGTAAAATATTTCTTTTATTAAAAATATATATTTTATTAATACTGTGATAATACGTTGCTGTTTGGAACATATTTTACCTTTCCAGATTTCCTGCTTGGTCGAATGGTGATGCAACCCTATTACAGAATGAAAGATGTGTTCATCAGCAGGTTGATAATGGATGGAGAAAACTATGGTGTACATCGTACCTCAGGTTCGCATGTGAAAAACCTCCGAGTGAGTATTGGCATTATATTTCGACTATCTATATTCAGGGGTACCCTTTATGATATTCCATGCTCAAATGATGCCCGTTCCACCTTAAAGGTAATACAAAGTTTTGGGAAATTTTGAAAATTGGGTGGATAGTGATTCTTCACCATTTTGATATATATATAAGCACTAGTAAATTTAGCTCCTAAAACACTTCAACTTTCGAGAAAAATTAAATATAAAAATTTACCGGTGCTCCCTGTAAATTTTGATAAATTTCAAATAGCGCCTACGGCCATAAAATGGTAGCTGCGGCCATGAAAATCTCAGAATATGTAGTGGTATATAGCTTCCAAACGGGAATAGCTAATCGATCGATTTTAGTCAAGAAACATTGTTTTATAGCTTAATTAATATATTGACCTTGAGAGGGAGCTATACAACATAAAGAGTATGTTATTTACAATTTCATAACTTTAGACTCGATTTCAACCGCGACAACGATCACTGAATATTGTAGGATCGCATATGCTTCCAATATGTTCATTTGAACCAAATTTTGTATTACCTTTAATACATTAATTTCTAAATATAACAAACGAAAAAATATATCGACTGATGACATTCTAATATTTTGTACCCACTGCTTTAAATCTATGATTGGTTTCCCCTTTAAACATAATATCAACCATTGAAATCAATGCTTGTACCGTTGTTTTAAGGCACAGTGTATTGTATGGTATGGTATGGTATGGTATTTATTGAATCATGCCTCGTAGTTACATTCTGAATTGCACATGGATATCCTAAATTTTGTACCAAATGTAAAACAAAATAAAAAATACGGAGGAAAAGGGGAATATCTACCTCACCAAAATATGAATTCAAAGTGAGGAAGAAAGAAAGAAAAGATGTAGAGAAAAGAGGTCAAAAAGGGAAAGAGAGAGAGAGAGAGAGAGAGAGATAGAGGAGAGAGGGAGAGGAGAAGAGAGGGAAGGAGGGTAAGAAAAGAGAAAGAAAGGATAAGAGACCGAGAAATATAGTGAAGAAAGAGAAAGAGCAGGAAAGATAGAAAGATGGAGAAAGAGATAAAAAGAGAGAGAGAGGAAGGAGAGAGAGAGAGAGAGAAAGAGAAAGAGGAAGAAGAAAGAGAGAGAGAGAGAGAGAGAGAGCGGCAAGAGGTAAAGAAGGGGGAGGAGAGAAGGGGGATCTTGCCAACAATTAAAAATTACATACAAATTGACGATAAAAAGATAAAAGTATGCATTGCAAAATTGACATTACGAATAGTATTAATAAGATGAACAAAAAATACATTGTAAACATTGTATGGCTCACCTAAAATCTTTTGGTAAGTTATATAAAAATGTATAAAATAAGAATGTTTTCTTTTTTAACGCAGGTGGTAGTAGAAACATTAAGAGAATATAATAACAACCTCTTTATATAGAAATATAAAGTGTATCTAATATTTATTAAACATTCCTAGATATGTAGGCTTTCTCTACAGTTGATAACCGGAGGGAAATGTGACTTTATAAAGTATCACATTTCATCAGTGGCGTACGCAGGATTTTTTCGAGGGGGGGGGGGGGGGGGTGAGGTAAGAGCACATTTTTAATATTTTTTTTTGTCCCTGAAATTTGAAAAATTGGCCTACCGATATTTTGTTCAGTAAGGGGGGGGGATAAGGTCAATTTTTTGGTCACCCTTAAGCACAAAAAACATTTGAGGGGGGGGGGGGGGTTCGACCCCCAACTCCCCCTCCCCCTACGTACGCGCCTGTATTTCATTAAGATTGTGTAGACCACATATTTGTAGACCATTAGTTTTAGAAGTGGAGGTAACTTTGTTAGAAATTATATGTCTGAAAATTGCTTTGTACTAAACAAGTACCAAATGTTATCATGAGAACGGAAATGTAAGGTTGATGACTGGGAAAAACCATCGCCTTATCACCGTTATGTAAATTTCCCCTTACTTAATACCTGACTTAATTACTTGAAAGATATAATGATTTTCCCATAGATCCACGCCCGATCCTTCCCGTACGTCTAATGGCAGCTACTACATCACCCTGCGGAGGAGGACTGCTTGATGCGTCATTTATCTGTCTACTCGGATCAGAGAATGAAGACATTCTCACATTCTCCACCAGAAGACTCGCCCGTCTGACCGAGGCTATAACTTCCGATAGTTACACAGCACCAGGAGACAGCGATAAAGTATCATCTGTAGTGTTAAGGCAGACTCTCCCAGCTACTAAGAATGGCTCGGGATTTTTCGAATGTTCATCGGTGACAGCCAGTAGGATGACATCTGTTCCTCTTGGCATTCTTCATTCTACCCGTACGTATACAGGATCACTTATATGTATTTACGATTACATACAACACAGATTCAAAATATAAATATTTTTAAACAGGAAATGTTTTGAATGCGTTGATATTAAAAAAAAACACTACTAAAAATACCATGAAAGATAATACCTTAAAAAAAGTATTCCCTACTGTTCCTTTAAAAGAATTGCTAGTCAATGACATTGTATAATGACGGAGGATAGATGGTGTGACAGTGAGAGAAAGAGAAAGATTATGAAAGGAGCGATGACGAAATTGTAATGAATCAGAAAAAAATCAGATTGAAATGTGAGGTGTTGTCGATTGTTACTTTCTTATTCTTTTTGTTTTTGTTTTATAGGCGAGTTGCAACCGAGTGATGGTCGGTTTACGAAGACAATACATATTGGAGATAATATCACACTCAGTGTGAGGAGCACGACAGGGATGGTTAGAGAAGACGGGATAAGATGGCGGAAATTAAGTGATGTAGACTGGGCTAATTCACTCATCGAAATGAGTTCTGGCAGTCTATCACACTCAATCCAATCTGCATCTGTCTCAGACGCCGGTGTGTATGTGACGTACATGAATGGAAGGTCGGAACATTATCAATTCAGCCTCATAAGACTCATCGTAAAGGGTTCGATTTTCTTTTCTTTACATATCGAAAATATATCACATATCGGTCGCAAGGATTTAAATTCACAAGGAACTTCAAAATAAATTTGGTTTTATCAGTAGATAGTCATTTAAATGTAAAAGAACACAAATCAACAAAAAACGAATCGAATCGATCGGAAGTATTTTTGTTAATAAGAATATTAATGAATATAAAGTGGTAAGTTCCAAAATTGAACGAAAATGTATGCATTATTAATCCTAATCGAGGAATTTTGCATAACTATGGGAGTTTCATGTCCTAATGGTGTGGTTCTTACTTTTTACAATGAAATAAGCATTTGCATCTATTATGTGTTTTGGTTCTACTTATTTGCGATCAAGTTATGATTTCCAAAAATCATCTATTTGGATCTACTTCTTTGCAATTAAACTAAGATTTTAACCACTATGCATTTTAGGTTCCGAACTTGTCTTTTCGTGTCACTTCATTTCATTAAGCTACCTGTTTTCGGATATCAGTAGCCTAAATCCATTCCGAGGAGTGTGTGTGTGTGTGGGGGGGGGGGGGGACAGGGGGTGTACCACCCATCTCCAGGGATTAACGCCCATGTGGGCTATTCAATATAGTTGTTCATATTTGATTGTATTAACAGAATGCCCTTATGGAAGATGGAATCCACCATTATGCGATCGTTTGTGCGACAGTTGCTATAATGGAGGTGTATGCCACGAACTCTCAGGAACATGTATCTGTCCTCCTGGCCATGCTGGAAAGAACTGCCTCCAAGGTATAATCAAACAGTCCCTGAAGAAATTATTCCACTAGTCAAGAATCTCTTTTCTCCTTCTATGTCCAACACATTCTTTGCCTTAAAATTAATCTTTTCAATTAGATACCTATCATCCAAATGGTAATTCTAAATAATAACAACAACAATACAAATAAAAATGACAGGGGGAATAAGAAGGAGACAAGGGAAAGGAAAAGAAAAGGAGACGGAAAAGAGGATGAAGACTAATGATGATGATGATGATGATGACGATGATTATAATAGAAACAATAATATTGACAATAAAAATAATAGTAATAATGATGATAAACATAATAACTAATACTAGTAATAATAATGAAACAATGATTATTTTATTACGTATATATATAAACTTCGTGGGAAAATGAATTGTTTCAATTTGTTTTGTTTCTATTGTTTGGTTTAATTCAATGTTTATTTGCCAATGATTATAAGGACTCAAAACAGATTCTTTTCCAATCAAAACAAGAAGAAATAACATTATTATTGCTTGGGATTTTGGACAGTCTTGAATGATTGTAATAGGTTTGGATATTAGATGCTCTTCTTTTCTCATTTCACATAACATTTCATTTGTAATAGATTTGTTTAATATCATAGTATAACATATAATTGATTTTAATGTTTTATTATTATCAAAATTGCTGAATCAGTTGCATTTAATGTCGACCGATAGGATTTTAAAAGTCGACACTAAAACCGAAAAACAGCGAGAAATCGGAGAAAGGACCCTTTTAGAACATGTGATTTATATCTAAATTAAACACTTTGATATACATATATACATATATTTCATGCAGCGTGTGGGATGCATAAGTTTGGCTGGGACTGTGAGTTTGAATGTGGAACCGATCAGCCTCTGGACAAGTGTGCTGGAAGTCAGATATGTCTACCTGATCCTTATGGATGCAACTGTTTATCTGGATATACAGGAATATACTGCAATGAAAGTAAGTGCTAAATCTACTTATATCATGATTATATTGGGAAGAAATCAGAAACCTTTATTTATTTATTTTTAAATTCTAAAATTGTTTTTTTTATACATTTTGCACGGTTCAAATTAAATCCTTACCCAGAATGTGTCTAATGGATTATGGATTATACTTGGGAGATAATTATGGTTATACCTCAAAATATATATATAATCATTAATAGAGGGTATCTACATGCATACAAATTCTCAGAATATTATGGAGGGCAAAGGTTAAAAAGTATCACTCTGGAAAAAAACTGTTATTTATAATTTTGATGAAAAAAAAGTATAATTAATCTTGTGATATAATTATAATTCATGTGTTTTCTTGTAATCAATATAATTATGTGTTTCTTATGTACGTATTATTCAATTGATAAAGAATGGAGAAGAAAAAAAAGAGAAAAATCGCAGAATTTCAGAACGGGTACCTGTTCCTAGGAGCAAATGTATTAAACAGTATCTCAACAAACCTCCATATACCTCATTTATCTCGTCCTAAAGCATGTTTAGATGGTATGTTTGGAGCTGATTGTCTTCAAGAATGTCACTGTACTGATGAAGCAGCTTGTGATGACTACACTGGAGAATGTTCCGGAAACTGCTCGCAAGGATGGTCTGGATCAGCATGTCAAGGTATAATCATTTACTTAACTTGAAAATAACATATGAAGGGTCATAACAATGCTGATTTAAATTTCCTTCTGAAAAACGAAAGACCCTAAAAACGTTTCAGACTTGCATGTTGACTATTTCTAAAAACGCAATATTTAAAGACTATTCCTATGCAGCGATTTCACTCAAACTCTAGAAAAACAAGACGTTCTTTGTATCTTATCCACCACTTTGTGAACGGTAAACCGACACAAGATTTACGGAATAAAAATGGATGTTGCCTTCATTCTGTTTCTGTTTTTAACGTAATGACCTAGTAAGTGAGTAGACATAGTAAATACGTACGCATATAAAAGGTTTTTCTCTTAACTCTACTGCCCGTGACTTATTTTTTCCCATTGTTATTATTATTATATTTATTATAATTCTTTTATAAATATATTTCCTCATTTCAGTTCCTACTCAGTGCGCAAAAGGATACTTCGGGTCTAACTGTACACAGAAATGCAATTGCATGAATGGCACAGCATGCCATAAAGATTCTGGATACTGTGACGAGGTTGAAGGGCGGTGTGACTTGGGATATGTCACTGATTCTGTCAAGTTTCCTGCCAACTGTATGACATGTAAGAATATTCTTAGTGATCTTGTAGCGCAGTAGTATATATACTTAATGTTGGATAGTTTTGTGCTCTATTAATGTATTATTATTGTTATTATTATAAATGTATTATTATCATTATTACTTTAAATGTAATATTATTATTATTATTATTATAAATGTATTATTATCATTATTACTACAAATGTATTACTATTATTATTACTATTATTATTATAAATGTATCGTTATTATTTTAATTTTAAAAACAACAATTTGTTTACGAATCCTCGCATGAAAGTCCCTACCATTTTATCAATGTATATAAATTGATCAAACCCATTTCCTAGTATATTTTATGACAATTTTATGACAATTATTGAAATACATTGATATGACATCATCACCATCTCTAGATGACCAAAGAACTCTTAATACCCATTGCTAAACTTGTTCACTATTCTAATTGACTATTCAAAAGACCTGTAAAAGGCTTTATGATATTATACCTGAACATTTGGTATATGTTTATTCTCATAAACTCACCAATATTATGCGATATTCCTTTCTTCATTTCAATTTAAATTCTATTATGGAAGATGGAATTTCTCCTTAGGTAATTTATTTATCTTGTTTAGTTTCAGGATGTTTCAGCTCTTGTTCGAAGACATGCCATTGTTCTGGTGGTGCCAAGGATTGTAACTTTCTGACTGGTAATTGTTCTTCATCCACCTGTCATCCAAGATGGACCGGGGATCAATGCCAAACAGGTAGCTAGGATTGAACACATGCTCCTGCCAAGTGCCCCAAAAATAATATTACGGAAATTCAGCATGATTCGATTCTTCCATATTATTGTCATATGTCATTGATATAAAAAAAAATACATTCAGTATTATTTCTGAGCTGTTTATATCATTCAAGCAGTGAATCAAAGAAGAACTTTTTGATTTGAAGCTTACCAACCCACTTTAGCCCTCATATGTCAGGATGATCGCAAAAGACTTGATACATTAAAGTACATAAATCTCAATAGCCTTGTGCATAAAGTTTTGAATGTATTAATTCATGGTGTTAAAAAGTCCGAAAGTGGTTTATACCTGCTATCGGCCTGCTATAGAGTGGGGTAGGGACATTGCCCTAAAGTACATTTTTGTTAAAGTGTTTAAATTGTGTCGTTCCCTTGTACAATTATCCTCTTCCTCTCTTCCTCTCTGCCTGTATGTTGAACTGTCATCCAAGTTTTATGATGGTGTTGCACTCTTTTACCAAAATTAGATCGTTTTGAGACGAGCTTGGAAAAGACCAATCCAGGAGTGGCGATCTTCTCCTGTTCCTTCACAGCGTCACCAGAACAACATCTTTCCTCTGATTATGTAAAGTTTGCTGTAGGGACGCTTTCTACGGATTTTTGGATAACTCGCAATATGTCTGATACATCAGAAACAACCCTCAATAATTCATTTATCCACGAGTATACGGGGCCAGAAGAACCAATTTACTGCTTCATCGGGGTGCCTGAGAATTTCTCAGAGTTTGCTTTCGTAAGGCTTCCTCCAAGAGATTTCTTTGGTGAGCAATCTCCATAGCAGTTCATTGCAACAGTTTCCATGTTATATTCTACAAGGTTTAAAAAGGAATATGCATTTTAACAACGATAAAATATAACAGCCATAAAACCTTCCTAAAAGAATATTAAACATTTTAAGATCAACTTTTGATTTAGAACTACTTTCATGTTTCATCCAAAAATATGAACGGTTTTTATTCCGGTTATTATCTATTATGCATGTTTGGTTATTACAGTATCAAATATTTTGCATATCAATTGCGAAAGATAAAGTCCCATATCTACACCTTGCAATAAAATAGTAGTACAAGGGGGAAAAAGGTTACAAGATTTCATAGTTTCAATTAATAGATTCATATTAAACCTGCTTACGTTTTGCTCTTATTTTGTTGGCGAATGGGGAAGGGAAAAACTAATGAGCTACAATAAATGAGTCCTATATTTTTACTAAATTTCTCTATGTCGATTTTTTACACTTTGCAGTTTTACCAAGTTTTAATGGAGTACCAGAACTACTTGAATTGGGATACTACCATGCAGCCATCGGTTGGAGACAGTGGGACTCTAGCTCTGATACCGGGGACGGACCTATTGTTGGATACAAGATATACGTGCAATCAGGTAGCAATGTCGTGCTGGCTAAAGAAGTACAACCTCCAAGCATGGTGAACAATACAGACCGTTCCGTATCGAAGAGGTCTGCTGAGAATGCTACTGAGATGGTCATGTATAACGTCAGTGGACTGGAACCAGGATCAACGTACTCTGTTCAGATTGCAGCGATACGAGATGGTATCAACGGTGAAGGAGAACAAGGAGCAGCATTGACATTTGAAACAATAATTCGTAGGTTTTTATAAATAATTGTCATTGCATTGCCTTGTGAGCCCTTTCATCTCAATTTGTATTCTCTCCATATGTCCCTCCCTTCATTTCTCAATCGCTCCCTCCCTTCCCCTTCTTCTCCCCTTGCTCTCTGCCTCTCTCCCTATCCTTATATCTCTCTACCCCTCTCTCTCTGCCTCTGAATGTTGTGAGATAGCAGTGATAAAGAAATAAAGCATACGAAATTCTAAGGCTTGCTTTGAACATTATAATGAACAACATTATTGTATTATGAACACCATTGCAAGAACTGTCGAAAGAATCAGGGCAATTTTTTTGTTATACCTTTAGGCATATCCCATAGAATATATGTCCGGATTATACAATGTATCATTGCAATGTTCAGACATTTTAAGCTTTCGGAATTGCTCTAGGATGATTTTTTTTCAAAAGTCTCTGCGATTGTATTCAAAGCAAGGGACATATTCATATTACTACAACAACTTTTCTGCTGGACAGCTACCCTCGCGAAAGCCTTATCATTATAGATGTGAAATGCTCTCTATGAGTAAACGGGACAAAATCAAAGAAACATTCACACACTTTGCAAATATAATTGTACTCTCCAGCTTGATGAACCACGGGGTTCCCTAAGGGTTTTATTTTCTTTCATCTTTTCATACACTCATTTAAAGCGTCAAAATGAAATATAATCGCCACCGTTCAATGAGATTTCTTCTAACTTAAACGGGCGTGCTCTTTAACTGTAAACAATTTTAAGTTGAAAGCAATGTTATGCGTGCATTCAAACTGTTAAGGGGGAAGTCCAACCCGATATAAAGTTGGTCTTAATTGAAACAGAAATATGAGAGGGACAGGTTAGTGAAAGTTTGAGCAAATTCCGATTAAAAATAGGAAAATGACTAACATTTGAAGTTTCGATCAAATTTTCTTTGTTTTTGATGACAGAATAGATTTTTTTCTTCCATATACAGGGGTTAAATAGAAACATATTTGCAAACTGAGTTTGAAAATTTTCTTGAAGGAAAATAATAAGGTCTGATTTCATTACTCACTTTCTTTTTATCACAAATTGAGTTCCTGTTCCACCGACTACACCGAGTCCATCAACCGTTTCGACTGCAGTAATGACTGGACCAGGTGTTGGTGGTGTAGGTGGCGGTTCTATAGCACCGGCAGCTGGTGGAGCCGTGGGCGCCATTCTGATCATCTTGATTATCATCATTGTAGTCATTATCGTGTTCAAACGACGAAGGTTTGTGAGCTATTTTCTATGTTTCAGTCGTCATTCGAAATTACCATGTATTATGCTGTCATTCATGTATATCGTACTTATATCGTAATCCAGTATGGGTACTACCATACTTTCAATACGAGTGGAAACTCATTGATGTGCGGACTTTAAGAGAACTTATCGATATACGGACATTAAGAACAAGCAGTAAAGGAAAACCAATGGCTATCATTATTCTGAGAATTCTCTATTTGTCTCTTCAAGGTATACTCTACCGATAATTTTTTTCTAAAAGTCTGATATTTACCAGCTCTCGTAAATTTCTCTTCTTGTCACTTATTGTTCGCTATCCATAGTTTGCATTAAAACGTTTTCTTTTCTTTCAAAGAAATGATAATCCATCTAAAATAGAAAACATCGAGGACCGATTTCAAGCATCAGCTGATTTCCAAGATACTTCATTAGAAGGTAGGCATTTGTTTTGTATTGTTAGTATTATGATCAGGTGAAATAATTGTAATCATCAACAAAGCATGGAACGACAAGATAATTGACAAAATAGTGACTTCATATTGCGTTTTTTTAACTCCATATAATTCTGAAAATTCAATTATTCTATGCACTGTTTCATGATGTAACAAACCAGGCAACTTTTTGAGAGAAATACAAATGAATCAAGTGTAAGGAACCAAGCATTTCTTTGGCTACTTGCTGGACATAGGCTGATGCCACGCTAGGTCTCTTCCTCCTCATACAAAAGAAGTACAAGTTACCCTTTTTCTGTTTGTATTATGTCAGAAAATGATTACTGTGGTGGGCATGCAAGGAGCACAGGACCTAAACCAGCTGTAGCAGCCAAGAAGCCCCTTTTACAGGAAACTCAATCTTTAGACCTCGATTCCACTGAGGGATCTCCTAAAAGAGCTAGCAACAAACCTCTTGGCACACGTCAACCGATACCCGTGGCTCAGTTTCCCGCGTTCATCGACAACAACAGACACAGTGCGCTCTTCTCCGAGGAATTTCATGTAGGTCAAATTAATACACTTTCTATTAACAGGAAATATGTCTTCTTTTTTAATGTTTTACGCTTGACAAATGTTTTGGCAAGGGAATGTGTGCTACTTTATGTATTCCTGTGCTGTTGAGAACACGAGGTAGCAAACTCTCTTTGCAGTGTGTTCGATCAGCCGCTGTTCTATCAATGTCATGGCCATTCGAGATTCATTGTCCTAATATGATCTTCTTGATATGAATCAAATAACGCCAAGCCCCTAAATATCTTTTAAATTTTATTTCCTTACGTTCTTCTAGTTCTTTAAGACCTCTTCGATCATCATCAACCTTGCAGTTAACCCTTGAACCTTGTACCGTTACAAAATATGGCGATCGAGCTTTCTCAGTAAATGCCCCTATCTTTTGGAATAAATTACCAGTGCATTTTCAAAATATTTATTCTCTTGACCAATTCAAGTCCTTGCTGAAACGCACCTTTTAATTCATGAATGATATTCTGCAGTTGTGAGTCGGTCAAAGGAGGTGCACACCGTCTTATTTCTTGTTTGTATGATCTTATGTTTGATCTTATGTTTGACCTTATGTATGTTTGATCTCATTCTTATTTCTATTATTACATATGCATGATTTATTGAATAAAGAACATATTTATAATTTGTGTGTTTATTATACATTTTGGTAAATATTTTTTTAGTCAGACAATGGTGCGCTTAGAGACACCCGTATTAAGCGCTTAATAAATGCTGTGTATTTATTATTATTAGAATAAAGACCCAATAAAATAGTTAGTAACACAGCATAATTTTTTGTTTTCAGAAAGTCTATCGTCGTGGGAATTATAGTTTTATATTTTCACCTTAGGGTCCACCATATTTATCTCTACTGAAACGCAGACCTTTCATTTCATACTGCATACAATCAAAATGATGTAATTTCAGCCGCCCTTTGCTCTAGTCTCTAATATAGACCTCATGTTTATTTGTAGTATTTCTTTCTGAAAATTATATTTTTTTGCTCTTCTAGGACTTACCTGGCCCAGACATCTATCCTCAGACCGTGGCTCAAAAGGAGATCAACCTCAAGAAAAACAGATACAAGAATATTTTACCATGTGAGTATATAAAATAACATGTCCTTTG
>JAVYIG010006755.1:0-112240 GCA_035222895.1 Strongylocentrotus droebachiensis | reverse complement strand
AATTTAAATCCTGTTTACTCTCCTTTTCTTTGAAAGGAATATAATTTTTAAGTGATTCAATTCAGGTTTAAAATGTTTCATTTTATTTAGGGTTGAAAAAAAAAGTGTTTTGCCCCCGTCTCCCACTTCCGGCGCCCCTGGCAGGAGATGAGCCCTCCTCTGAAGTTGAAGATTTTTTTTTAAATTGATGTATAATGGCGCGATTTGGTGCATACTTAAGTTCAACTAACAAGAACAAGCTCAATTTTCTCCATCTTTATTTTTTCTTCTTTTACTTCTCCACCCGCCCTCCCTTACGTCATACATATTTACATTTAATAGTTCTCTTCCTCCTGGTCTTCCTCCTTCTCTTCCCCTTCCTTTTTTTTCCTTCTCCTTTTCCTCTTTCTCCTTCTTTTCCTCTTCCTTTTTTTGAAAATGATAGGGGCGGCCGCCCCCCCCTGTGATGGCGCCGCCCCTGTATCTGACTGAGGTTCCTAATGGTCTGTCGACACTATGTTTTATATGAAAATCAAATGAAGTATGTTTACATTGCCTGTATATTCAATTGAAACGCTGCAAAGTTGCTTTACGCTGCAAAGTTGGATTATGCAGCATATCTAAATTCATGCATTTGCCCAATAACATTTATCTTTCTTTCCTCACGCATCATTTATAATATCGAGTTTACAAATATATTACAATAATATATATATATATATATATACATGAATATACCCTACTCCTTATGAATCTTTAATCAAAAGAAATTTAGACTGACTAGTATTTATCTGATACAGGGTACAGTTTCGAGACACATCCGTAGTTGAAGTAGTCTCCATTTCACGTCAAGAGCAAATTTACCAGAGAATCAAAACTTTCATGTATGTACGTAGAAACCCAATTAGGCGATGCAAGTGGTGAGTGTAGCTATATACAGACATAAATCAAGTCGAAATAAAGATACTGCAATTTGCAGATGACGCTACAATTTTTGTTAAAGACACAAAATCTTTAAAGAAAGCTATAAAACAGATAGAACATTTCGGTTTATTTTCTGGTTAGAGCTAAATAAATCAAAGAGTTCCATAGTTAACATAAACGGAGACACCACTGGTAAAAACATTTATGGCATTCCATGGACCTATTCTGATGTTAAAATATTAGGGGTTCATTTTGGGAAAAATGAACAAAACCTAATAAATCTTAATTGGAAACCCAAAATATCAAAGATTGAAAATATAGTACGTCTATGGAAAGCGAGGCGCTTAACTTTTTCCGGTAAAATAACTATAATCAAATCATTTCTTGTTTCTCAAATTATATACAATGCTCAAATGATTTCCATGCCGGAAAATGTAATGAAACTCATTGATTCTTTACTGTATACATTTTTGTGGAATGGAAAAAAACACAAAATAAAAAAGAAGAGTGGTTTGTATGAGTTATGAGTATGGAGGATTAAAAATGCTTGATTTGAATGCTCTGTTACAAAGTTTTATATTAAAGTGGATATTGCACTACTTCTCCCACGAAAACTCAAAGTTGAAAAAGATAATTGATGGTTTCTTTAAAAAAGTGGGCAATTTACAATATGTGTTAAATAGTAAATGTACAAAAGATGATATGAAGTTTTGTTTAAAGAATTTAAAAATGCCCCAATATTACAAGAATATGGTATATACTTGGTTCGACTTTAAAGAGATAGTAGAATGTAAGACGTCAATTGACTTACAATGTACTAATGTTAGAAGTGAAAACATATGGTTTAACTCAAAATAAAGAGATCATAACAAAAATGTATTATTTATTAAAAAATGGTTCGATGTAGGCCTTTTGAAAATTAATGATGTCGTAAAAAACTCTAGATTTATGTCATTGAGAGAAATTGAAGAAAGATTTGAGAAAAAACATGCTTCTTTGTTTCAAGAATATTATATCATAGTAAATGCAATTCCCAAAGTTTGGAAACAGAATATGTTAAGACAGGTACATGTATATGATGCGACACGAGAAGAAAACGAAGGTGTCATGAAAAATGTTTTAATGAATGTTAACACTAAACGAAAGTCGAAGTTTTTTTACTCTACGTTGTCCATTCATTCAATTGTTAGACCTCCAATCGAAGAGAAATGGGAAGAATTGTTAAATAGTACAGAACAAATCGACTGGAAAGTCATTTGGTCATTTAATTTACAAGCTATGAAAGAAAACAAAATATCAGAATTCAATTTTAAGTTATTACACAACTTATTACCAAATAGGTATAATTTATTCAAATGGAAATTGTGTAACAATCCCTTATGTTTATATGATGATCAGTTACACGATAATCTCCATTTATTTGTAAAATGCAAGCACACAAGATTGTTTTGGTTAAAATTTTGTGACATAATTCGAAAACTTTACAATGTTAATTTTTCTTTTGACAAGTTCGTTTTAATTGAAGGTTATAACTTGAAAAACAAAATATTTAAAAGTTTAAATTTTCTTATCATATATGCAAAATACGCAGTTTATTTAACATTTATGCAAGCAGAAAATCGCAAACTCATGTTTCATGAAGTCTCTATTCTTTGTATTTTCAAAAGACTAATCCACAACCGATTAAAGATCGAAAGGAACTGTAAAACAAAAAAGCTATGCATTTTTGGAAACACTGTTATTGAAGAAAACGAAACATGTTTTATTTGAACTATGTTAAGAAGCCACGATGTGATTTCAATTGATTGTGTATGATTGTTTGATTTGTTCAAAAGCATATATTTATCAAAAAATTCATTTTACAAAAAAAGAAAAAAAAAAAGAGATGGCGCTTAGGAAATAATGGAGCTGGACTACAGGAGAGCCTATAGGGCGACGAGGGGCGCAGAATGCTCGTGATCGACAACTTTATATGCGAAAAGACAATGCGACGCAGCGGAATTGCATCTGAAAAAGACGTAATTAATATGTACTTTGCTAGTAGACTACAATAATATTTGTTTAATCATTTTGAAACCTTATCCCTAGGAAACGACGACGTCGCACTCAGTTCCTTCCCAGACAGTTTTTTAAATTATAGTTGTGACTTGTAATATAATAGTTCATGCATAGGTGATAAGAAAATTAAAGACAAATACTGGTAATTCAAATACCATCTTTGGAAAGATATTCATGTGTGATAGGACGATGTTGATGAAGGTGAACAAGATGAGTCGTTACTTGCACTGTCGTCGGTATATCTAGACTCTACCCAGTCCGACCTGCGTTCAGCAGTTTCTACCAATGTCCGATTGTTGTATTGGTGAAATTGTCTTGACATGTTGGGTGCAGTATCATCATCGCTGCTGAGGACAGTGCTTTCGTATTTTATATAGTTGGATGATTCGTCTGAGTTTTCAAAGTCGTCAAAAGTAGGCCTCTTGAATATTTTGCGATCATATTCAGACGAAGGAATAGAAGAATTGTCATGCTTTCTTACTGGATGATCGTTTTCAGGAGTTTCGTAGCTTGGGGACTCTGGCAGTTTAGACATGGCAACACTCTGGAAAGCCAACACCTTTTCCTCATCACAGGTTTCTTTAGAATTGTTTCTTCGAGATGTTCCGGCCCTGCCACGATTACAAAATCCTTTCCTTCGTATCAATAGTACTAGCGATATTGTTAGCAATAAGCCTACAACCACTGTGATAACAACAATCACAATCGTTTTAAAGAAGCTCATGGAAACATCAGTAATCAGAATCCCACTAGAACTGTTATCCGAAGAAGTCCAAGAATAAACAGTGGCATTCCCTCCAGCAG
The DNA here is from genome assembly GCA_035222895.1 of Strongylocentrotus droebachiensis. Lineage (NCBI taxonomy): Eukaryota > Metazoa > Echinodermata > Echinoidea > Camarodonta > Strongylocentrotidae > Strongylocentrotus > Strongylocentrotus droebachiensis. The sequence goes on along the minus strand of JAVYIG010006755.1, from coordinate 108,475 downwards.
GCCCAGTGATATGTGCACATCGTTTGTTTGGCTCTGCCAACAATGTGTCTGACATGGCACAAGAAGTACGCTGAGAAGATGACTTTGCATGAGAAACTTTACAAGTTATCACACTTACTTCAGCTACTTGGATGGAACTTTGAGCAACAAGGTGGTATTCATTGATTGATTGCTTGATATAGGGAATGCCCGTTTCCTCCGAAAGAATGTAGCCATTGCAATACCATCGAAATATTACCTTATTCATATCTCCTACTTCAATATGACAGTAGAATACAGTGAAGTGTTGACGGTTTTCATACACAATTTGAGGATGGTTTTCCAACAAAGGGTCGAATGTTTTGTTAAATTTACATGGTTCGATGGAATCGTTACTTTGTCTGAACTGAATGGTGGAACTGGCACTGGAAGTGCCCACGAGGTTAGTCGCTTCACATGAAACGTAAATAGTTAAGTTCAATAAATTGCGTTTGATGGCAATTGTAAAGTTTTGTTCAAATGATTCACAGTCTGGAATCGCATAACTGGGTTGACATGACCATCTGAAAGTATCTACCGGAGGAAATGCTGTGGTTGAACAGTACAGAGTCGCCTCGGTCACAAACGGGGGCATCAGTTCAGTGTAACCCGGACTAACTCGTACCACAGGAACATGGAGAATACTATATGGTCCAACCGAACAGTTTATGCTGATATCAGGAAATGCTTGATTTGTTGCTACACAATATATCGCTTTTCCGTGAACTACTCTAGAAGCTACAAAATGCACAGCCGTAGTAGAACGATCATCATTCACCTCCGTAGTGTAATTTATATTTCGTGAGTCCAATCCTACCCATTGAAGTTCGGAGCGAGGATTGCATAGAGTCGCGGTGCACCTTATCAATACGTTGTCACCCTCTTGAACCACATTACCGTTTTGACCAATGCACTGCAGGTCATTTTCCTCTAAGAAGAATTGAACGTTGAGAGATCCGAATTCAGATGGGACTATGCCATTCTTGCTGATGTCGTTATGTAAAAGCAAAATTGAGCACCTGTAGAGCAAAGTCATATTTCTCCTCGCCCTGACGATAACTAGTTCAGATGACACTGTCCGGTTGCTAAAGTTGCACGTGGTTTTGACGGTGAAATCCTCACCATTTACCACCCTCTCGGTAAAGCTGTTTTCCCAAAACACCTGACATGAATGAAAAGTGTCCATTGACCGCAGGGTACAAAGAAATGATGCCGATTTGCCTTCATGTACCATAAGGTCGCCAGGTTGTGAGAGAAAAACAAACGGCTGTGAACATCCCGCTAGGGAGAAAAATCCAAACGAATTCACTATCAGTATTACAAAATTCATTGTTGCTGTCGGCTCCGATGAGGATACACTATTAAATGTGATCCACAGCTGATCGTCGGTACGATTTAAGGTTTCATCCTGCTTTAAATGCAAGTCAAAGACAAAAGTTGGTGTGTAGTTTTGAACAATCACAACTCGCTTTAATCCGTCAAGATTTAACTCGAACTCAACGTAAGCTACACGTGCTTGATAGATCCCATCTTGAGGTGGTATAACGACACTTTTAATCATTTGAAATGTATACTCTCTGTCACTGTACGCATTTGAAGGCAATTCAAAATCATTCACGTATGCCAATTAATCACACTTTATTCATTTACGGTGAATAACTTGTAAAAGAGGAGCAATGTACGGATACAGTTGGCGTTGCATTAATCATGTTTTATACAAAAGCGCCCTCCTCTAAATTTCGCTTTCAATACTTATCATCTTAGGAAGGTCGTTGAAAGAAAAATGATAATTGTATTATTTTTCCTTCTATGAATAAAATAATTGTAATACTTTATCATCTTAGGAAGGTCGTTAAAAGAAAAATAATAATCTTATTCTAGCAGTCAATCAAATGATTTAAAGTGTCCTTACTCTAACTCAAGGTAGAATCTATCACGCAAGTGAAGTTTCCGTGTAGCGATCGAGTAAGGGTCCTTAAAGCTTGACGATTTAAACGAATAATGATTGGCCAGACTATACACAGAGAAGGCCCATAGCACTTTTAAAGAAAGCAACATAAGAAAAATACATTTAGACTAGGTCTGTGGCAAAATGTCGGTCTTTTTCTTTCTTCTGTTTTATTTAAAGGAAATAATTTGTCTATGTTCATAGTCAGGCGCGTACGCAGGATTTATGCGAGGGGGGGGGGGGGGGAGGGGGGAGGGGGGGTTAAAATTTGAAAATTTCGCAACGACTCAGCCAGCCGCTGAATAGGAGGGGGGGGGGGAACGGTAAGATGACATATATTTTATTTATTTTTTCCCACAAAATTTCCAAAATTTGCCGATCGATATTTCGTTTCGTTGGGGGGGGGGGGGGGATTTTTTATTGTTTTATTATTTTGTTGTATTAAAAAAAAAAAAAGGGGGGGGGGTCCTCCAAAACATAAACAAGTCAAAGAGGGAGGTTCAAGCCCCCCCCCCCCCCCTGCGTACGCGCCTGTTCATAGTATTAATTGATAAAGAACTGTTTTCACAACAATGTAACATTTTACATAGTACTTTAAAAATGAAGCTAGCATTTTTTGTCTACATTCATATATCAAGAACATTGCAGTTTTACAGGATAGTACTGTCAACACAATCAGTACAATCAATGTACTATTCCCCCCACCCACCTTCTATCTAATCCTCTCTCTCTCTTTCCCCAATGACCTCATCCTTTCCTATTCCCCTCTCTCTCCCCTTCACCTATCTTCATACCTTCTTTCTCACAGTTCGAGGAATCAGTTTGAGGAATTAATTTTGTTTGCATTGCTGTTGTTGTTACTTACAAATCTCTTATTTGCCTGAATTTTGTCGCAACCTCTTGCTATGCTTATTGAGACCTTCAGGCCTACTACATGCATCTTTATTATGAGTGTTTAATTTTACCTTGGCTTATGTCTATTTTTCACACCCATGATTACTCAAAATGTTGGATTTTCACTGATATTATAATTGTTAATTCATGTATCCATTTGATCTTTGCCGATTGTAAAAGAATCTATAAGTCCAACAATTTTTCGAGAATGATTTCTGATAAATATACTGTTCAACAAACATAAGTATACAAATGAAATTGTAAAAGCTGAAGCTTTAGACAATGATAATGACCACTCTACAGTCAAAGCCAGATTAAAGAGTAGTGAAATATAATATTCGATTTACTCTACAGAGGCCTCATTAGCACGAAGGGCGTTTGGTAATCTTTCTTTAAACATAGAGTTTACCCCCTTCAGGTTCCAAACAGACGCTATATAAACAGACGCTACAGTTTGGGCGGGAAAATTATCAGCACAGCATGAATTAACATTTACTCTTAAGCAAACATACATTACCCATCCACTGTCAAAGGGCAGGGTCTTTGATGAATAGAACATCTTAGAACTTCTATGAAATCAAAGTCTGGTATCTGCATAATAAACTTGATATTTTACAGAGTGTCTTATTAAAATCTATTGTGATGTAAATCCATAGTGAAGGGAAAGTTCGATTTTCCACTTAATTCCACATAATTATGAAAATGGGATAATTGCATTCAAGTTTCGGAACAGCTTATGAACCAGTAGATATGAGATCTTATTCCTCTGTTATCTTTCTAGAATTAAACATAATATGTGTATAAATTTCTTTAAACATTTTGAAGATTATGAACACGAATTTTTATCATATCAAGCATTACAAAAGGCGTAATTTTATATTCTCAACGAATGAAGGTCGACGACTCATCCTGAAGACGATAGGTACAACCTATGGAAACGTCGAGATAGAGCTTGAGTGGGCCAACTAATCATGTCGATAGAATAAGTAGTGTTAATGCAAACCTTACCCAAATAGTAGCATTATTATTATCATTATGATGATGATGATGATGATGATGGTGGTGATGATGATGATCATAATCCTGATGATAATGATGATAATAATAATAGTAATAGTAATGATAACAATGAAAAAGATGATTATAATAGTGTTAATTCGTACTGCGCTATATAATAGCGCCATAGCGCTTTTAAAGTAAGCAAAATAGGGAAAACACATTAACTAGATCTGTGGAAATATATTGTTTTCGTCGTGTTAATCAAAATAAAAATATTTTTACAACACCTACAAACTTTTATATAGTACTTTACAGATTAATCTAGCTTTGTAAAAGTTTTTCTGTTTGTTATCTTGCAGTGCGGTGGAACGGGTTGCACATATGAAGATCTGGCCCTTGTAAACGAGACGGTCATCGCAGCCATCGGGCGATGGAGGAACTTAATTTAGGTTCATTCAATTTAATTCAATTTAATTTAGAAACTTCACATTAATCTTGATCTAAGGAGACACCAACGAAACATGATATCAGGAACATTGCAGTTTCACATGATATTAATGTCATGACAATCAGTACAGCCAATGTTACCCCCCCCCCCTACCCCATCCTCCTCTCTAATCCTGTTTCTCTTTCCCCAATGTCCTCCTCCTTTGTATGTATTCCTCTCTCTCTCTCTCTCTCTCTCTCTCTCTTCTCTTCACCTCTCTTCATACCATTTTTTCACAGGGGGGGGGGGGGGGGGTTCATGTTGTATGCATTACTGTTGTTGTTACTTACAAATCTCTTATTTGCTGGAATTTTGACATAACCTGTTGCTATGCCTCTTGTGACCCCTAGGCCTAATTCATGCATCTTTATTATGATAAGCTTTTAACAATACCTTGGTTTATGTCGTTTTTCTACACTCATGTTTACTCAAAATGTTGCATTTTCACTGATATTGATGTTTCATTATTAATTCACGTATCCATTTGATCTATTCTGATTCTAAAAGAATTCTGCAATTCCGCCATCTGGTCGAGAATGTATAAAAAGGTCATTGTAAAAGCTGAGGCTATAAACAATGATAATGACGACTCTACAGTCAAAGCCAGATTAAATAGTAGAGGAATATCATATTCGATTTACTCTTCAGAAACCTCCTTTAAATAGCCAGAAGGGTGTTTTGTAATCTTTCTTTAAACATAGAGTTTACCCCCCTTCGGGTTCCAAACAAACGCTATATAAACAGACGCTACAATTTTGGCGGGAAAATTTTCAACACAGCCTCAATTAACATTTACTCTTAAGCAAACATACATTACCCATCCACTGTCAAAGGGCAGGTACTTTGATGAGTAGAATATCTTAGAACTACTATGAAATCAAAGTCTGTTATCTGCATTATAAACAATTTTACAGGGTGTCTCATTAAAAAAGTAACCCAATTGTGATGTAAAATCGTAGTGATTTGAACTTTTGACATTATTCTCATGATTACGAAAGTGTGATAATTTTATTCAAGTTCCGGACCAGTTTATGGACCAATAGATCTGAGATCCTACTCCTCTGTTATCTTCCTAAAATTACATATCTCAACGAATGAACGTCGATAGCACTAAAGAATAACAACTACACACTCATCATTAAGACGATAGGTACAACCTATGGAAACGTCGAGATAGAGCATGAGTGGACCCTTTTCAGGGCCGAATAATCCTGTCGAAAAAAATACGTGCCCGTGGTGTTACCAGAAACCTTGCTCAAATATTATTATTAGTAGTAGTAGTATTTTTATTATCATAATCATTATCATCATTATATCATTATTTGTTTCCTTTATTATTACCATGACTATTGTATTTAGAATTAATATGAAGTAATAACTCGTAACATAAAATAAAATACAGAGGATTCAAGATTTATTAAGATATCTTCGCATCAGGACGGCTGTTGAGCGAAAATACAATTTATTCATAATTTTTGTTTTTAATTTAAAGACTTACAATATACATTAGTACAACTACAACAAAACATATACATACGGAATCAGATATTTAAGAGATTGTAGAAATAATACAACCTGTATTTAGACTATAAAAGTAAATACTAAAAGAAAATATAACGACATCACTTCACAAGGATTTTGTTGATACTTTGACTAAAATCACACCTGACAATTTATATTAATTTAATTAACTGTGATGAATATACAATTGATTATATACAAATTAATAGTAAAAGCCTTACAAGGTGACCTGTCTGTGTTTTTTGTTTTTATGTTTATTGGCAGCGAATCACGCTCACATTCAAGAAATAGCTTAAGAGGTCAAAGAAATAGAACGAAGGAGAGACAGAGAATGAGAAAGAGATTATTTGTGGGAATGTGTGTCAGAAACACGTTAAACAGAATTTAATGAAAATGTTTTTTTGGACAACCTAGCGTATTTTCAAAAGCTTCATATAAATCAAAACCATTCATACTAAATTTGATTTGCATGCGTAAGCAGCTCAAATCAATTTACCAATATTTGTTCAATATACTATATTGACTTGTACTCAGGGCGAATTTGGCATGCGTTCAATATTTGCTTGGATTGGAAACATAGTCATAGTTGTATATTTAAGTACTCACATGTTCATTCTCCGTCTCTTTCACTCCCCACGTGGCAAGGGAGCCGTACAACAGCTGGATACCATACAGGTGAGCAATTGATCACAGATTTGAATTCTATTTAAGAAATTCAAGACGCCTTGCTGTTTAATATTGATTCTTAAAAAAATCACTGACCGTAATTTTCTTTTTGATTTATTTCGGCGCTGCATTATGCCTAAGTCACATTTCCCGTGGCGGCCGTGGGGTCTAAGATATCTACGGCAAATCGCAATTATAGGGTCGCCGCAGCATTCCCACGGTCACATATACGGTATCAGTCACATTTGTTAGGGTAGCCACACGGCCTTTTTTTTTTTTTTTTGGGAGACAGTATACCTGCCGCTGCCGTACGGCCTTTGGAGTGATGACGCACGGTCGCCTTAGGGCGTCCCTGCGGCGGCCTTATAGGTTTTTGACGCATACCAAGGCAGACGCAAAGTAGCCGCAATGCCACCGTACGTCAGACGTATGTTCGCCATGGAACCGCTATTCGGCATGGCGACGGTGTGTCTAATTATCTTATTGCTACGGCGGACCTAGACATGAAAACAGTTATAACTCCGCGATATACTCCCACGGCGACCCGTACGACCTGTAAAGATAGCGATACGCCCTAGGGTGACCCTGAGGCCACTGCAAATTCTCTGCGGCCGCCGCAGGTATCTCTCGATTTTGGGGGCCTACGGCCGCCGGCGTATCCTACACGTAGAGCAAATGTGATCTAGGCATTATAACTCTAGCCCTTTTTTGCATCGTTTTTATTTTGTTTGTTTGCTCTCTAAGTATGACAATTACCCTGTAGAATCAATATCATTTGAAACAAAAACCAATTCATTTGTAGTTCTCTGACGGATGAACGAGGCATTGAGAGGCCCATTATTCGCCGAGAAATATAAAAACTATTCTCGGGTTACAGTCACCTTTTATTCGGTCAATGAAGGGGTCCTTACAGCTCATACTTTTGTGACAAACTTACCATTTTACTACAACAGGCCTACACTTTCAAATGTGTGCTCACTCTTTTCACTCACTCGCAAATCTTGAATCTGGGAAGTTAATGTTTGAACAAGCGATATCACTGAGCCCCAAGCCTTCATTAAGCACAAAACGGTCACCTAGTACCTCTGCTCACGCTGCTATAGAGACATCCAAAACATCCAGAAATCTTCTGAGCTCCATTGCAATAGGTGTTCTGATTAACATTTAAAAAGTCTGTGTTGATGTCATGACCAACATTTTCTTCTATAATTGTGGCAGACGGTGAAAACCTTCAAGAACTGAAACCAGACAATTTTCGAGTTCATGGTTTAATAATTATGATTTGAGTTATGGTTTTTGTCAAAATTCCATTTATTAAATCGCCTTTTGGAAATTGCGTTTCGGGAAGATATTTTGAGATCTTGGCCCCGTTGCGTAAAACTTACAAATGATGGTAAATTTGCCACAAATGGTATTTTCCATGATAAGCTTGATTTGATTGGCTGTCGAGTGATGTTCCCATGGTAGTTTATATTGATGGCAAAGTTACCATCGATGGCAAGTTTTATACAACGGACCCCAGGACCTTTTTGGGTACTGAGGCCAATTCTACAAATTTTCATTTTTTTCAACTCATTACAATAAATAATATAGCTCCCGACCTAGATTTAGATCTGTGAAATTTCCGATGAGGGTACATTTATTAACCGACACGGACCCGCAATACCGTTAAATAAATAGTAGACATAACCATATTCGTGCATTAGTATAATCATCCATCCTTCGTACCTGCGAAACGTTCCAACCATCGAAATAGTCACGTGTTAGACTTATCCAAAGGTAGACATCCACATTTAGGGTGGATTATTCTTAAAACGCCTTCACTGATCATGATCATCGCAGTTTGCACGCTCGTGTCTACCTAACACATTCTTGAGTATCAAGGGATTGCTTCTTAGCCAATAGGAAGCTTTAAACAAAATATCCCATTGTATGTAATGAATTAATATTGAGTAGCAAATGATAGCTTGTCAGCCAATAGATGCCCGCTGACAAATAGGACTACCTTATTTCATGCTGATATCACCGGTACCCTTCTACCATGGAGATACTTATATCTCCATGCTTCTACTGTAAGGACGCATGGAGAAACGGATGAACTATTTGAAAACATTTCCTTCCTAAATTAATTTCACGAGCAATCTGATTATGAATTATGAAAATGATGAAATATGAAAGTCAGTTATAATCATATGACGATCTGTTCTTAAAAATGAAAATGCATAAAGTAAAAAATGATAATTTCTTGCACCGCATTGGGCGATTTACTAGTCATATCAGATATGGCATGAATGACTTTCTACAATGGTGCAGTCACGTTTTCTCGATGGGTAGTAGCTATTGCATTATCTTAAAGGCACTGCGACGTATTACTAGTGCTCAAATTTTGACCATATTGGCCTTACGTTAACCGCGTAAAACCCTATCCACTGCCCCTGTGCCTAATTTGGACCTACTGAGAGTTATGGCGCTATTTGGTGGTTAGCTGGAGGTTATTGTTGATTTGATGTGGCAGGTGTGGATCTATGTTTTTAAAAGGGGCTCAATTCCAACAACAAAAAACAATTCTTACAACAATAAAATGGGGCCATCACATGAAAGAGCTCTGAAACGCAACATAAAAAGAAGTCACATTTGACTAGTGCTTTTAGATAGGAATCGACAGGATGACACAGTTTGTCTTTGTGTATTGCCAAATTGATTTTAAAAGCTAGGGCCGGGGGCTCGGGAATTAACGCTGTGCCCCCTCTAAATCCGCCAATTCTACGTGGCACTGGGCTATACATGAGAATATGCCTGCATTATCAAGAGAGGTTGTGTTATCTTTAGGTTCTATTTGGACATCACGATCCATACGACAGTTAAGATTACAAGGTTCAATTACCACGGCAAAACAAGTCTTAGCTTGTTTTATATGTGTCATTTCTTCATAAGGTTCGCAATAATTCTTGCATCTATTATTCTTGCATTGGAATATTCCTACAAATTCCTCAATATTAATTTGTATGTCAAGTGGGGGCAATATATATGCTTTATCATGTGTATTATCTAGTCTACGCAAACATGCGGTGTACGTCGATATACTTAATGATAATAGGGACTTTTAGATTTGCACGTTTTCAGCTTTGACTGCAACGTGTGACGTCATTTTAAGGCACTGCGCATGCGTCACGTCGTCTCAGTCGGCGATCGAGAATGCGTCAACCTTGATTTTCCTAAATCTAGTACGATACTAGTATATGCCGCGTGCGCATAAAATATACAGTTCCTCAGGTAGACAAAGGAACATCCCTTCCCTGCTATTATGTAAAAATGTGTAGAACAAGTGTCACATGCATATTCACCTGTTCTACATATTTTTACATAAGAGCAGTGAAGGGATGTTCTACCACAGCAATAGGCCATTTTCGTAATGTAACCAAATTTAATGCATAGGTCTTTGTGAAGTGCCTCAATACAAACTATTTCATTCACCTGTTAAGAATAATAGTATTTCAATAGACAGAATCCTAACTGCATACATTAGTTGTTGCCACGTTGGACAAACATAATGGCTTGACCTACCTAGCAACACTTAACTGATATATGCAGTTGCATTCTGACTATTGAAATACTACTATTCCTATCAGGTGAATGAAATAATTTGTATTGAGGCACTTCACAAAGACCTATGCATTAAATTTGGTTACATTAAGAAAATGGCCTATTGTTGAGGGTAGAATGAGGAACTGTATACTTTGTCCTCTTTCTGTGTCTGTCATGTAATTCATAGTGTTACTTCCTGCATACATATATATCGTCGAGTGCAATCTAAAAGATTTCTAATTGTAGTCAACATGGGCAGTTGAGTACGTTGACACGCATGATCAGTCGGCGTACGTCGTGTTCTCGTCCACTCATTCTAAAAGTCCCTAATACTGTTCTCCAGACGACCACGGCCCTTCAGTAGTGTTTATCCGTCATTTTTTAAAACAAATTCTCGGAATTCTAGAGCCGGTTAGGGCCTTACGTGGACAACTTAAAACAAGCTGAGACATGTAATGTAAAGGTCTGTGTAGATGGAAGTACCAGTACATGGGTGCGATCTTCATATTTTAATGATAATTTCACATTTGGAAAGTTGCTCAATATCATTGATAGCAGATGCAAAGTACACTTTTTACGTTATATAAAGACAGACCAAATTTTTCCCTTCCTCTTTTTTTGTTACTCGTCACCTCATGAGTAACTAACCGGACCCCTCGGGATCATTGAAGGTGAGACATAATCTCTGGAATTGTCAAATACTGGTGTAAAAATATCATTAAACTATTCAGGTTATTCGGAATGAGATTACATACGACATACCGTAAGACCAAAAACTTTCTCGCCCATAAAGTTCGCTGAAGTTTCATGCCCAAATTGATTGCATCACAACTGATGCAACATTGAATTTTGGTGACTTGCAAAGGTTTCTCGTGAAAGTGTTTGATTTCACAATTGATTGAGAAACACCAATGTTGGTTACTGAAGTCTGAAAGCAGTGTTTATACTGTTATCTTGCAATAATGTCACTGTCACATGGTGAGTCAAAGACCAAACCAATCAATGAAGCCGTCCTACGTCAGACAAATGACGCCTCGTGCAAAACGGACTGAAGGTACTTGGATGTAATTTTCTAAACGTTGCCTTGAGGACGGAAAACGGAACAAACGGATAATAAGTGGTGTATGTTTCTGTGTTAAGCTATGGTCACAACCCCAAAAAGGAGTCTGCTCGGCGGCCGGGCGTCGAGTTTTAGCCAATTTCACCCGGGCACCGCTTGTTTTTAGGGCATCGCTCGGTCGCCGCTGAAGTTTTAGCGCGGAGTTAAAGTTCGGCGGTGCCCGCTCACTTTTCACTCGCCGCCCAAAATACGCTCGATGCCCGGGCACCGACCTAATCGAGCGTTCGCCGTCGAACGATTTAAGTCAAAAATCGAAGCCGCTAGGTCATCAATGCTGTCGAGCGGTCGCCGCCCGGTCGCCGCTGGGAGATCAGTCGGTCACTGGGCGGCGAGTTAAAAATCGGTCGGCAGCCTTTGATGTAGCGGCGGTTTATTTTTGACCTAAATCGCTCGTCGGCGAATGTTTGATTAGGTCGGGGCCCGGGCGGTGACCCATATGGAAAAGTTTCAGGCCGAAATTCCACTAAAGTGGATCTGTGCGTGTCTTTCTTTGCTCAGCGCGCACAGGTACGTCTCATGAATAATTCACGACCCTACCCGCCAACTGCACACACAGCCACGCAAAGGCGAGTGTGCGGACCAGTCCATTAGCGAATATAGGTAGATTAAGCTCAATGTACCGTGGGATAACACATAGTTGTAATGTGTGCACTGAAGATGCATTGGGTAGAGTTGGGAATTTTCTCCATTAAAATTGCTATGTCAGACATGTCAGACTAAACTAATATTCTAGAATAGACAATGGTATGTAATTTCCCCCAGTAATTAGCACACGTTCATAATAGAATTGCATGCTGCCATACATATGTACAATACATCATCATTGCCTTTGTCTTCCTGGTGATGCTACAGCATGTCTGACATAGCAACTTGTATGTTGCTATTGTATAACGTACTGTAACAGGTGGTCGACTTCGGCAAAGATACATACCACTTTCTCAAGTAAGCTCATTGATGACTGACATATGATGTAACAAGGGAAATGAGATCTGGAGGTTTTTGAGGTGGAGCTAAGCAAGTTTGAAAAACAAATATTTCAACAAATATTTAAAAATCTATGAAACAAATTCAGAAGTTTACATATCCAAATATGAGATGTATGCAGGACTGCACACCAACAGGAATACACTTGTATTTCGATGTCATGGGCCCTTTAAGTCACCGGGGTGCGGACGTGGGGGAACTATGCATGACCGTGTGGGCTTGAGTCACCGGAGTGTGGACATGGGTGGTCTGCTTGTCCGTCTGGGCTGGAGTCTCTCAATCCTCCCTCTCTCTCACATGGTGCAGCCGCAAGCCTACTGTATAAAACAAAATATGTTGTGCAGCGCCCTCTGCAACAAAACTCAACTATCCCTTGAACTATAGCCGCCTCGCAGACTTTGTGTTTGGGAGATGTGTGTGATGGGGTGTGATGAGGGGATATGTAAATACATGTATATATTTTCAACGTACTTGCTTGTAGAAACGTTTGATGTTTAATCTGCAAATCATTGATTATGCATCATCACGTCGAAACTACGGTGTACAAACTGATCGCTTAAAGTTTTCTTTCTATTGACGTTTTGATAAGTTCTACTGTCGTTTTGGTTGATTTCTGATAATGAATGATCAAGAAAGGATAAGCTAAATAAACTATCAAATGAAGTTGTGTTGATAAAACAGGCAGCAATTTTGAACTATTATGGCCGTGTTATGTGTTCATTAACCTAGATCCATGGAATGAAATAAATCGCCCACGTCTCCATTTCAATTTTATTTTTAAAGCTTATTCTTTCCATACATCGAGGACTTTTACGGGTAATACACTTTGCAACGCCCCCCCCCCCCACCTCACCCCTAACAATAAAGGTTCCATCCATTGATAATGTACTTTGCTCTACGATTGTAACAATTCAAAATTTACTGTTTGGCAAGTACAAACATCATGCACGTTATCTCTATTTGATATACACCATTTGCAATATGTTTTTTTTTTTATATCTATCATTAGATATTCTCTAGCGGACGGGTGATGGCGCCAGCGACAAGTAATTTCTACAGATCTTTTAAGGAATTTCTTACATGACTTATGATTATGAATCTCAAGGTAATTTGAGTACCAAACCACAGCTTAATCATTTTAAATTTATCTAATGTACAATATTTCTACAAAACCATGAGATAGTTTGATTAGTTAATCTTTTTTTTTTTTAATACATAGGGGAAACAAATATCGAAGTTTTACGAGAATACTTATTAACTTTTGATAATGAAAGAACAAATTATATGTTTGTAGAAATAAACGATTAATTTATATATTTCGAGGCAACTAGACAAAGATTTTCCTGAAAGTCAATAACACTTTTGTTTAATTGTGTGTTTATTTGTGTGACCCAGATTACTCGGCTATCCTCATCTGCAATTTTGCCTTTGAATAAATGGTGGGTGAAATTTCAAGAAACGTTGCCATGGCAACGAATCATTTTCCTGAAAATAACGAAGTTCTGAAATTTGTACAAAAGATCTCATAAGCATTTGGTACGGAAAAGAAATGTTCAATTTCAGAGGAAAAATTAATGTTAAATAGTCAAGAAACTTGAATTCTGATATTTCAAGGCAACTAGACAAAGAATTTCATAACATGAAATTCCAAATAATAGTTACGTACTTCACATAAAACCAATACTTTCCATTACTTTTTGTCATATAATAATATTTAAAGGGTCTGTCATCAGAAAAGTGTAATGTCTTTTCTTTTCTTTTTTCCCCTTTTCTTTCTTTCTTTCTTTCTTTATAATTCATTTTTTTTTTTTTTTTTTTTTAATATTCTTGTTTAAATGTGTTTCCCCATACAGATGGGTTCGAAGAGCAGCCACCGAATCATCGTGGCATGGAGCGGAGTTGTAGCGCTGTGTCTCTATGGAATACTAGCATTTGGGCTAGCTGCAGCTGACGCCGATGATCAAGGAGCGGTACACTTCAATCAGGGAGAAACCGGCACAATCACATTTACAGTTGATTTGGATGAACCTCAATCTGCAACCCCCTACTTCATAATTCGTATCGATCCCAACAATCGCCCTTTTTGCGTAAATGGTTTAATTGACGAAAGTGTTGCGCTTCCCGATAAATTTTCAGTTAATTCTGTAAAATCAGGTCAGCGTTTTCATGTTCGCCTTTTAATAGAATCTATCTGCGTTCAAGACCAAGGGGTTTACATTCTTGAGGTAATCCCATTCAATACTGCCCCCAAACTGAAACGACAAATAGTCACAGTCCTCATTCCCCCTGGTCCTGCAGACTGTTATCAAAGGATAAAGTGGTTACGAGAAAAAATGGGTCGAAATACACTGTGAAGCCGAATCTGGCAACATTGAATCAATGATTAGCTGTTTCCAAAACGGGGATAGAATCCCATATATTGGAGAGATCACAGATAATGGTGTAGCGATCAGGGGTGAATTTTGGTATACACCTCCTTTCCCTGTCAGATGCTGCTCCCATGCTGCATCAGACAACATAGGTGACGAATCATGTCGAGATTACAGTTGGCCCCCGGTAATCGCACATACAACAGATCAACCTACTAAAACAAATCTAAGAGATCATAGTGATGATCAAATCGATATGATCACCTCAAAAGTGTCACACTCTGACCTTTCAAGTGGCCAAAAGTCAGTTCAGAATGTCCAACTGGTCACAGTGATCTTTCCTTTGATAGTAACCCTGTTTTATTAGAATATCTTGTTATCATCAGGATCAGAATTGGGTTAAGAAAATGTCATTGTAATAATGATAGATCTGTTAAATGCATTTACCATGGTCAATTTCATAGATGGTAATTTTGTTAGGCTAGGTCAACAATTAAAAATGGTCGCAGGGGGGGGGGGGGGGGGGGTTGGGGGGTTGAACCCCCCCCCCCCAACTGAACGAAATATCAGTCCAAATTTCCAAATTAAAAAGTGTGCTCTTACCCCTCCCCCCCCCCCCCCCCCGCTTATTCAGCTGCTGGCTGAGTCGTTGCGAATTTTTCGGCGCGATATTCAAATTTTAACCCCCCCCCCCTCGAAACAAATCCTGCGTACGCCCCTGGAAACGGTATCATTTATATTGTATTATTTGATTTTATAGATCGTTTTACATATTTGATTTTCGGGTCCTTGTTGTTTAGATGAATATTTTGTTAGGCTAGGTCATCAAGTAGAAACAGTTTAAATTATTTTGTTTTATTTGATTTTATAGATCGTTTTACGTTTGGATTTTGGTTGTGTTTTGTCTGTTCATTATCTAGTCCTTGTTTTTAGATGATTATTTTGCTACACTAGGTCAGCAATTAGAAACAGTATCGATTCTATGGTATTAATCAATTTTATAGATCGTTTTGCATTTTAAGTTTGGTTGTGTTTTGTCCTTTAATTATCTAGTCCGTGTTGTTTAGATGATTATTTTGTTTAGCTAGGTCAACAATTAGAAACAATATCAATTATATGATATTATTTAATTTCATAGATCGTTTTGAATTTTGATTTTGGTTATGTTTTGTCCTTTAATTATCTAGTCCTTGTTGTTTAGGAGAATATGCATAAAGAAAGTTCATAGTCTTTTTGTTTTATCTTTGACGCAATGGGCTTCTGATAGTTATTTATGAGCTGAAATGCATATATATCATGACATTTATCATGCAGCTGACAGGTATACCTTGGCATCAATGTTCTTGCCGTAAAAAGTAAAACAAGGGTGCTTGAAATGTATTTATAGCGTTCGTTTTTTTCATTACGTCATATATTTTACAATTTAATAGTGTCCTGTCATTAGTTGACGAGGTTTTTTTTACGTTATGCATTTGTCATATTTCGAGCCGCTCAATGAAAGGATTATTTAACATGACTTTTCAGGGTTTTTTCGTTTAAGTTAATTTAAACTTAAACGATTTATTTTCTCAATCAACTCAAGAACGGTTCGTTCATGCAATCAAAAACACGTTTTGTATATATTATTTTACATGAAAAGGAACCGAAGCTGAATTCATGTTACTATGTTTACATAAGCATAATGAAAAACATTTTAAAGGATCCATGTTTAAAAGCAAAATAAAAACAATATTCCATTATTAAAGGCAGATAAAAACTCGTCATTTGGGAGGGGAAAAAAATATAAGCGCCGAAATAGGGGGATTTTTTAAATATAGTTTTAGTACTGTATCATACAAAAAATACATATTTACGTTTATGAGACATATACATGCACACTTAGATGAGAAGAACAAAAGGTCTGTGTCAGAAAATTAGCATTTACATGAACTTTATTACGAAAAAAATGAAGACGAACAAATAAAATGTGCATTACTGCTTTTACATCAAATAATGTAACATGTATATTTCATGTTTACCTTCAGTCAACTCTCTAAATTAATGTGTGCTCATATTTGCCAAAAAAACTCTTTATTACCTTTGTTAATTGATAACAAAATTCGATTATTTTTCAAAATAACATTGGATGCTATCTTGTTACATCAATTGTCATTTGTGTCAATCAATTGTGTTCAAAGATATTCAAGATTAATTACACAACTCATCAAGCCTATCGAACCAACATTCCTAAATTATTTCCACGAACCAAACAATCCATCACTCCTTGTGACTCTGTATTACAGGGGCCCGTTTCATCAACATTGACAATAAAATTGTCGGTGAAAAATGATATTAGTCGGTGAAAACCAACGAATAATTGTCTCATGAAACGCCCCCCAGGGATGAGTTGCGTATTTACCATTGACATACTTCGGCACACATGAGTATGAGTTAATCCGATGTACATGTGCTTTCATTCATATCCTACAAAAAGGTATAATGCATAATTGCACATTACTTCACCCACACACGTGTGATTCTTATAATAATAATAATAATAGTGAACATTTAAAAAGTCAAAATTGACACTCCTGGCGCAGCTGTGTGAAAATTGTATAATTGTGGGCATACGGCAATCATAATTAGATTAAACCCATATGCTTACAATGATTACTTGTTAAATCACAAAATCATATGTTTGGGGGGCAATACAAAAATCATTAAACTATCAAATTATCAACATTCTGTCTACTTACAATATTGGGTATTCTCAGGAACAAGGAAATAATGGACTTGAGTTTGGTATCTTTTCAAACTCAATTGAAGCATTGGTCCTGAGACCATTCTCGTAAAGCTCTTGGGCATTGGTAAGCCCGATGGAAGCATTTAATGCCAGCAATACAAACAAACAGCCGAGTGCCATATTTTATAGATCCAGTGTTTGGCTACGAGGAGAGCATAAATGTTGTAAACATTCTTACTAAAAACTAAACTGGTTACAAAATTGCTTCACTGAGATCTAAATAGGCCCACACACCAGAAAGAAACAGTTTGTGACTTTATGGAGAATGTTCTCCTTGTATCTAGAAGCCGATTTCAAAAGGTGTAAATAAAGCTGATGAGATGCAAAGTGTTCCGAAGAACAACGCTTGTGATACATTAATTTCGAACGCTCGTCTCATTTATCAAATAAAAGGCATTTGATTAGAAAGAAAAAAATACATAAGATGTTTTATCAGAAGCTATCGATCGGAAATCGCTCAAATATTGACACTTTGGTGTATATCGGAAACGGGAGTATAAAGCATATTAATCAAAATCTTGTAAGAGAATCTAAAAATCTATCAAGATGATAGATTGATAAATGTTATAGTCACTACCAACAAGAATTACTGGACTTGAAACCCAGGAGGGTCATTAATAATATTTGTACCCACTTAGAATTAAAAAGATTATAAACAATGTCATGCTGTTCTTTCCATGGAGAAAATTTTAGCAAACCTTGGAGATAAACATCGGTTCCAGAAAATCATGCTTTTCAAATGTGGATCATACGCGCTTAATAGACTCCCGACGGGACGTTACCAAATTCTATACCCGCCCACTTACTACATGGAACACTACAAATAAATATCATCTGGGAAGGGACAATTTTGTCACACCATCATTCTGTAACATCTCCATGCAACAGAGCTCAAAACGTTACATTTATTTCTGAACTATACGGCCTCGACCGCCCCCCCCCCGCCCCTTAGATGAGCTGGATAATAATTCAGCTCAATATAGTCCATATACAGAGGTAGATATAAAAGCGTGCATTTGGCCATACTTATTTAAAGATCCACGACTGATCAAAGCCTATAATATATGTCAGGAAGTAACACATCTATAAGTACGCAGCTTTCTCTACTAGTGTGACGTTAGACAATATAAGACTGGAAAAATGAATAGGTTAATATACAAATACTAGGGTCTAGTTATTAGAATTTTGTGACATTTTTGTCTTCCTTACAAACAGTTTCGTTAACCGCTTTCTATTAGTTTGTGATATTGTACAAGGATATGATGAATAGGATAGCATATATTATGAAGACAAAAGTGATGATAACATGAATTAATAACATCCTTTAAGATTAAGTAATTATTTAATTAGACATAACCTTCTTGTTACTCATTTTTATTTATATACCAATGCATCCAATACATAACAGTGTCACGTGTTCTATCTTACACTTTAGTTAATACTTCTTATTATCATTTATTGACTTCTATCTGTGCTTGGTCGTCTTTATACGATCATTTGTAAACTTCATTTATAATTATTCGTAGTGTCATAAAGAAATATATACATATACAAGTTTACAAGAATAGCGTGCAATTAAAATGAATGGCTTTGCACGAAATATGAGTCATTATGACTAAAAGTTTCGAAAAGCTTGGTAATGCCACAGACAGACCATGACAAAAGTATGTTAATTGCATTGGTAGTTTGAGATTAAGGAGAGATCAGGAACCGACATGGAAAAGAAGTTTTTGGAAAATTGAGACAATCCAATTTATGTTAAATTCCTGTTAAAATGATACACATCTTTATGCAATATTGGTAATATCATTACTTTGTGTAGATAACACCAATACCAATTGATCTTATTCCAGATAAATGCGTTGGATATTTCGGAGAGACCCCTCTGAAGCAAACATCTTTACCCTCTCTTCAACATCGTGCTTATAGAGCTCCTTAAACTCCAGCGACTTGTTCCGGTAGTAGGAGCTCTGTTGATCACCGATGAATGATTCCACCACGTGGTGATTATCATAGTGAACGAAGTCAACATCACGTTCACATTCAGCATATTCTTGGTACTGTGTGGCACTTGATGTCTCACTGCTTGAGACCAGAGAGGTACTGTTATCACCATCCCCTTGGGAGGAATCTTCGTAGACTCCAGAGTAGTCATCTGAACAACTTCCCTCAGGGTCGCCATCATCCTTCAGCTTCTTAAGCTCGCAAACTTCCTGCTTTGGACGCGGTGGAAGTGGCTTGCGGGAGGACTTGCGTCGGATGCTGCAGTCTCGAGGCTGCTCATAAACGGGTTCGTCGGACCCTGCGCCTTTCGGGTTGGGGAAAATTCCTTGTTGAAGGTTTGTTAGTTGAACCGTGTCCGAATGTCTGTTAAACGGCAAGCGTCCACGCCTCGTTGCTCTTTGTACAATCAGGACGAGTGATATAGAACACATCACAAGAACAAAACCAACCCCAACGGCAATCAGAAGCATCCAGAAGATGTCCCAGAAGTCGAAGGATGAATCCGCAGGAGATTTCGAAGGTACACTGACTCTCACTCCAGAAACGGAATGGGGCTCCCCTTGGTGGGTTCTGAGAGACAGTCCTGGTCCTTGAGTTATAGTTTTCTGAGGACTCCTGGTCGAAGTTTGGTCGAATTTCGAGGTGAAGGTGCATGACGTTACTTTGACCATTGCTTCAGTAGTGATTTCACACATCACAATGTGTGTGTCTTCAGGAGACAGGATGTCATTTGTCAGCACGAGGAAATCTCTGCGTAGCCATGGTAAGATTTGCCCAACATTAGTGTCGTTGTTTTCCCTTATTGGATGTCCATCTAGGTACCATTTAAAAAATGCACTTGTTTCCTTTTCCTCAATGAACGCACATGTAAACTGATACACATCTCCGGTAAGGGATTGGAAGACGTAAATCCCTGATTCAATATCGGATACATTGCGATGGTTTGTCGATGAACAGTCGCGACCGGCACCGACGAGAGGGCTACCAACTGTGAATTTGGAAGTGTTGCGGGAACTGCCAATTTGGTTCGTTGCTGTGCATGTCACATCTACGCTGAAGTTCCTTAGTCCTACTTGTGACAGTGGTATTGTGATGTTTTGTTCAGCAAAATCACACGTTGGAAGGAATCCCTCTGGTGAGCATGACCACTTGAAAATATTGACAGGCGGGTTGGCATCTACCAGACAGTACAGAGACGTCGAAGTGGCAATGGAAGGGACCAACACCTCAGAATTCCTAGGAGCTACCTGCACTTCGGGTGGGTAAAGAACCTTGTAAGGACCCAAGGAACAGTTGGAACGCCGCCCTGGGAAACTCGGGCTGGTCACGACGCAATAAAGCTTGTCATTTTGCAGTTTCCTGTCAACCGTCACCATCCAAGTCATGGAACAGCTTTCATGAGCGAGCACCGTGTGGTGAAGGCCCATCAAGTGTGACCTCTCCCAGTTAATGTCCAAGGGCAGGTTGCATCTGGTTGCCTCGCAACTAATGGTCACTGTATCACCGGCTTTGATTACGAGACCGTCTTGCGTTTGGCAATTCAAATCATCTTCTCCTGGAAAGTGCAGCACATTTAGTTTGCCAAACTCTGACGAAACAATCTCGATTCTCTTGTCTCGAAGAAGGAGTAAAACGGTGCATCGGTATGAGTCTTCCAAGTCTCGTCCTACCCTCTGGATTGTCAGATTAGAGGCGATCAATCCATTTGTCGACTGCGTGGCTACATGGATGAACTCCTGGGGATAAAGAATCTCTCTGTACCTATTTTCCCAAAATGATGAAGCTGACCTTACATCGACCTCAGATTCGATTTGACATTGAAATGAAATGTCACGTCCTTCTTCTACCCTGGTGCTGCTTGGGTGAATATCAAATGTAAACATTGGAACACATTTGCAACCATGAAACGACACGGACAATATGATCCATGCCAACAAGAACTGTCGTACAAAGGATCCATAAGATTGTTGTACTTTCCCATTTGCCCATTTCCAATAAGAACTGGCCATCGCACCTCCTGCAGTTACATTCCTGTAAGAAGACATTCTGTTACGTGCTAGACATCAACTGCTCGATCAAAGAATGAAAGACGAAGAAGAAGAAGAATCGTTTATTTTGTATTTAAAGATTTTATAATGACGACTCTTTCCTCAACCCTTTCCAGTGATTAACCTAGCAAAGAATACATTGTCCACATTCTAAAAGGTTTTGCAACGGAAATTTTTCTACTCAAATAAGATTGATGAGTATAGAATTGAAACTAAGACCAGAGGCAAAACTACCTTGAAGTTTTATAGTTAGACAAATGACTATCTTGATGGACATTATATGTCGATGTAGGTATAAACCAAGTTTCACAACATAATAAATATCGGTCGTTGATTTAATGGTCGTCTTGTTGACATCAAGTGGAAATATAGGGATAAATAGTATTTACTAGTAATCTGACCAAAAGTTCAATGCTTTAAAAAATTATAATTTTTGTCTTGTATTATATTATAAACTAATGCGTTGTCAAGGAATTCGTTTCACAGCCGTCAAACTCATATTAAGGAATGTTTTGTCATGGTGCATTTAAGAGTGTAAAATTTGCAATTTTCAGGAATCATTTTTATCATGGTTTTCGTATATCTTTGACGAATAACCATAGAAAG
This sequence comes from Strongylocentrotus droebachiensis, assembly GCA_035222895.1. NCBI lineage: Eukaryota > Metazoa > Echinodermata > Echinoidea > Camarodonta > Strongylocentrotidae > Strongylocentrotus > Strongylocentrotus droebachiensis. Next base: position 86,444 of record JAVYIG010006755.1, on the reverse strand, counting down.
TGCGTAGAAACTTTGTTTTAAGCGCAGAAGAAATGTAATCTATTTTCATCATAATTTTCGTCATCATTATCATTATTATCTATATTAATATTATTATCATTACCATCATCTTCATCAACATAACAAACACCATTTTCATTATTGATAATCATGCAATGTAATGCGATTGAGAATTTCATGTTGACATTTTGGGGGGAATTACTTTCTGCTTGTTCATAAAAGGAAGAGAAGCCCCAGACTCGGGACTCTAGCTCTATTCATTTTGGATGATTTAGGCATGATATGATTTCCTATCATCTTTAAACTTCTTACATCAAAAACACAAATTTGTTTTCCTAAGGACGGGAGAAGTGGAAATTCCTTTTGACATTACATGAGCGTGTTTTTCTAGGCACCTGGTGATTGTTGTGGAAATGATTACATTTTTAGTGGAATTCATTTTCCCGTATCATGAGTGGGCTATATTTAAAAGAACGAGAACAGATGTAGGGTGATAATTGTCACTATTCTCTTTATTTTTATTTTTCAGTGATTTGTTTCATTTTTTGATTGACATAGAGGACAAACTTTACAACATCCAGATTATCTTGCATTTAGTGGAAATGATTTTTGAATAGTGCAAGGGCTGTTTAGACGCCTCTTGTTTAAGGAATATTACGTGTTCCATCTGCTGAATAGGTAGGACACTACGGTAATTAATTTATTAAAATTTGTCAAATCGTATCTAACAAATCATTCTTAAGAGTTGATGAATTTTCGTGGTTTGGTGAATCGAATAAGAATTTGTTTAGGTAGTTGAGATTTCTTTTTTTACTTCCCTGCCCCAAACCGCCACAACTCCCATAAAAATGGCATTGAAATCATAGTGACGTCGTTCAGGAAAGAATGGCGCAATTCGTAAATAGGAAAGGTACGAGTTACACACTACTTGTAAATTAGGAATGTGTTTACATGCTTTTTTTTTCATTTGAACAGCACTCAACTTTTATAATTCTTTGATTCCATATAACTGGTTTCATTTTATTCTGCAAAGTCCAAAAGATTATGTAAACAAATCCCATATCACGCTTGTAAGAACCATTTTAAAGGTGGGGTGAGGTTTTTTTTTCACCGAAATACCAGACTGCGCACAGGCGGCAGTCACTCTTCAATCGTTAGCTAGGGGGACGCATCCAAAATTCTCTCTCTAAAAAAAAAGGAGAGTCGGCTTTGCATTTACTCCAAAACTTTCCGATTAGAAACAATACTCCAAATCAAAGGTGCGAGAGAGCACCACCTCCTCCTTCCGACGAGTCTGCGCATTCATTATTCATCCGTTATCATCACTTTACAGCAAGATTACAAATAGAACAGCCAGTCACGTGTGAATTTCTTATCCATTTTGAATGTAAACAAAGTTATCGTTCAATCAAAAATCAACGAATCATTTGTTAGTTTTACGTTTGCAAATCAGTGCTTCTCGATCAAAGTTTACTTATGAGGGAGTTGTTGTGTATGACTTATATATTTCAAATACTTGACTTGTTACTGTTAGCATGGTGCACATACTTGGATATGACTAATGGTGGAAATAAGGGAAACTACATACCATTTCAGATAATCCATGAAAATTGTCCACACCCTGCGTTAGGCATCAATTGTTTGTCTAGACGAGGAGAAAACAGGTAAGAAATAAATCATATTATTTAATGTGGGTAATGTTTTTTTAGGGGAAATGATGAATAGAACTTTCAGTAATGATCTCGCAGTATGAAATATGGCAGTAAACTAAACCAGGAAAGAATGATAGAAATCAAATATAACGGTCATGATAGAACATGTAAAAAATTAAGATCAAACTCTCGTATAATAAGTCTTTGAAATAATTTTCAATTGCATTCGCATTCATTGTTGAATCCTTACTGACATTTAAGTGTTTCGTGTCTTTTACCCTTAACAGGAAAACGCCAGACGTCAGATGACATGGATATAGTAGGGATAGAACAGAAATGGCTCTCAGTCTTATCATGATCTTTGCAGTTGCCAGCATGGTTGGAAAAATACAGGGTCTACAAAACCATGAGCTTCGACTAGGAACTGACGCAACTGTTTCGATTTCATTTAGACTTAACGGAAAACATCAATATTGTTGTGAGATATACAGTACCGACAGAATTAAGCCATTTTGCTTCAACGGCACGATAGATCCCGATGCACTGAGGCCGGACCAGAGGACTCGATTTAAAGTTAACGTAACTTTGAGTCAGCAGATCTTGACGATTGAGTTGCTTATTAACAATATCCAGAAAAGGGACGAAGGAGTGTATGTCTGGGCGGTAAAAGAACACTTGGAAAGTGGTGATAGGATTTATACTAGAGATGTATATGTTGATGTACTAGTTCCACCAGGCAGAACCATTTGCAGAGTTCTTCCATCTCCATATTCCTCTAGTTTACGGGAGGTCCATTGCCGTGCATCGGTGGGAAGTGATGGAGGGGGTCTACTTATTTGCTATCAGAATGATGTCAAGACAGCGTTTCAGAGTCCTCCTAAAATTTCATCAACAGGTGTGACCGCTGTCTTTTGGATGTTTGCACAGCATGATATCAAGTGCTGTTCGCATGAAGCAAACTATGAAAAGGTTGCCGTAGACTGTAATGACTTTATAGAAGCCGCCCTAATTGAATCCGATATTCAATCACCGAATACGACACGGAAACTAGATCCAACAACATTGAAGAAAATGGGAAAAACTGTGTCATCATCCCCGATTGAGAGTGAACATTTCACCGATTCAGCTAGTTCCACCGCTCAATGTGTTTGTAATGAATATACAAATCCCCATTATTATTATGCACCCGTTATAGGCATTCTAGTCACTGCATTGGTAACAGTGTGTATAACATTTTACATAAAAATAAAAGCGGAAAAAAGGCCAATGTAACATAGTGAACACGGCGCTACGCGGATATACCAAGAGATCACAAAATTAATTAAAGCACGTGTTCGGAGACCATGTTCAACATGTTAAAATACCGATAAATAATTGTTTCCTCATATTGATGTTGATTCAGTATAATTTGTTCATCAGTTTATTATATAGTTTATCATATTTTATTGACGGTTAAAAATATGAAAATTGTGTACAATAAAGAATGTTCATTCTGTTTTTTGTTTTTGTTCTTCTTTTGGCTGAGGGTGGATGTAATATTTTAAATTGTTTATGTTTTCGTGTTCTAAAGGTCTTATACCCACATTATTCTTTCTAAATATTTTTTCAATATAAAAATACCCTAAAAAATTAGAAGCTGAATTAACACATATAATCAAAATATAGAGAAATATAAATATTTTACCTTTCAATATCAAAGCTTTACGTTTCGAATTATCAGAAAGCTGTTACTCCTCTGACAGACATTAAAATAGCAAATAATTGATATTATTTTAATCTGTGACTTACAAGCTTTTAGTTACTTCCGACAGAGTCTTTAAGTTTAAATTCATAATATAATGTGGTATATGTTGCATGTTTTTTTTCCTTACTTGATATGTTTGTCTTGGTGTTCATTGTAATTATGTATGTCTTGGTAATTTCAGGGTCAACGTTCTACAAGGCTATTAGCCTTTTTGTATGACCCCTCATTCTCATAATTTGTTTGATGTTATTGCTTTGCATCGTTGTCTATTGCTGATACGCTGTTGTTTTCATATATGTCATGTATTATTTTATTGAAGATAAAAATAAAGACTTAATTGAACTTAATTGTCTAGCTTTTAAGACATGAAAATGTCGCCTCGTGTTCATTGTAAATGAAGTAAAACTAGACATAATACTTGTTTGAAACAAGTATAGGTGGGCTGGTCAACTAAAATTTGAGACAAAATAGAGCAAAAATAAGCGAGATACTGATAAAAACAATGTCATTGATGTAATGATGTAAACGAAATTCACCTTCCATAGGCATAACACGCAACGTAAGAAATTTCTGATATGTGCCCTTTAATCGTAATTTTTACTATGATAAAGCATCAAAATGAAAAATTTTGTAGGCTGAGCTTGTAGAGAATTGTCTCAGCTACATCATATCGAAATTTGGAAGAAAATCGATCAATATTTACAGAGATACAATCAATGTTACATAAATATGCTGACGTCATTATATGCAAATTCGTATTTTGAGTTCCAAGGCCATTATGATGATGTCACGATACACTTAATGGCCAAATGAGACATGGAATCATATTTCCGACTCAATGGCCCGAATTCACAAAGCAAGGTTTGAGCTCAGACCAAGGTTTGAGGTCAAACCTCCTTTTGTTTCGCCAAACCTTCTTTTGTTATTTACAAACCTGGTTTGTAAATAACAAAAGGAGGTTTGGCGAAACAAAAGGAGGTTTGAGCTCAAACCCGGTCTGAGCTCAAACCTTGCTTTGTGAATTCGGGCCATACTCTATCTAAATATGAAAAAACATTGAAGGTCACAGTTCATTCCAAAGAGCTATAATGGATTTTGTATAGGCATGTTTTTGCCCATATATGCTATGTAATAAAAGAGCTCGCGCGCACGGACATTTATCTTGAATTGACGCTCATCTTGTTATTAATGTTCATAAAGAGATAAACATGGTCATAAATTCCTCGAAAAAATATGAGAAATATCATGAAAGAAAAAAAAATAGCGATTCTATGTTGTGTAATGGTGTTACGCGCGAAAACGCGCGCGCATGCTCGTGTGCGTGATTTTTTATAAAATGCTTAAAATGACCTGAAACGTATGCAAAATAAATTTGAGACGATTTTGAGCATTTAATTTTTTTGCGCGCGCACGCGCGCGTTTTTTGACATGAAATTGACCGGATGGCTATTGACCTTGATCATGATAAATATGAATAAGAAATACCTTTTGGTTTTGAAGATATGATCATGACATGATTTTCAGAAAATTTCACAAAATGGCGCCTAGATGACGTCATCAGTCAAGGTCAAGGTTGAAAACTTTACTGTGTTTTGTCCATATGCCTATACATATGTGTGCTAAATTTCAAGGCATTTGATTGAGCCATTTTCAAGTTATCTTGTTAACAAATAAGTGGTTAGAAATAAAATAAAGAAACTAGACATATAATACTTGTTTGGAACAAGTATAGGTGGGCTGGTCAACTAACATTTGAGACAAAATAGAGCAAAAATAAGCGACATACTGCTTACAAATTCTTAAAAGACAATATCATGTAGATTCATAACGTGAACTAAATTCACCTTCTATAGACAAAACACGCAAATTATGAAGTTTTTGACATGAGGCCTTTAATCCAAATTTTCACTATGATGACGTCATCAAAATGAAAAATGGTTATTACTGCGCTTGTAGAGAATTGTCTTAGCTACAACATATCGAAATTTTGAAGAAAATTGATCAATATTTACAGAGATACAATCAATTTTACATAAATATGCTGACGTCATAATATGCAAATTCGTATTTTGAGTTCCAAGGCCATTGTGATGATGTCACGATACACTTAATGGCCAAATGAGACATGGAATCATATTTCCGACTCATACTCTATCTTAATATGAAAAAAAATTGAGGATCCCGGTGCATTCCAAAGAGCTATAACGGATTTTGTATAGGCATGTTTTTGCCCATATATGCTGTGTATTAAAAGACCTCGCGCGCACTGACATTTATCTTGAATTTACGCTCATCTTGTTAATAATGGTCATAAAGAGATAAACATGGAATCAAATTCCTTGAAAAAATATGAGAAATATCATGAAATAAAAAAAAAATGGCGATTCTATGTTTTTTAATGGTGTTACGCGCGAAAACGCGCGCGCATGCTCTTACGCGCGATTTTTTATAAAATGCTTAAAATGACCTGAAACGTATGCAAAATAAATTTGAGACGATTTTGAGCATTTTACAATTTTGCGCGCGCATTGACGCGCGGACGTACGCGCACGCGCGCGTTTTTTGTCCTGAAATTGACCGGACTGATATTGACCTTGATCATGATAAATATGAATGAGAAATACCTTTTGGTTATGAAGATATGATCATGAGTTGATTTTCAGAAAATTTCACAAAATGGCGCCTAGATGACGTCATCAGTCAAGGTCAAGGTTGAAAACCTTACTTTGTTTTGTCCATATGGCTATACATATGTGTGCTAAATATCAAATCATTTGATTGAGCCATTTTCAACTTATCTTGCTAACAAAAAAGTGGGTCGAAATAAGAAAAATAAATAAATAACTAGATTTGTAATACTTGTTTGGAACAAGTATAGGTGGGCTGGTCGAACTAAAATTTGAGACAAAATAAAGGGTACATTTGAGATAGCTTATTGTCTCAGCTACAACATACTTGAAGCTCAGCGTAAACAAAGCTAAACGACAGAGATATTGCTCGCGAAAGAATCCAGTTATGAGAAAAACTCATGTCCCATAGAGAATACACGCAAAATGTGAAAAATTGACATGCCTTTTTTAATCGCGAAAATACGCCCTGATGCCTTTGTCAAAATGAAAATTTGGGCCAATTTTATTTGTAGAAAATTGTCTCAGCTAAAACATATCAAAATTTTGAAGACAATCGATCAATATTTACAGAGAAACAATCAATTTTCCGTAAATATGCTGACGTCATAATATGCAAATTGAAATTTTGAGTTTGGAGGCCATTATGATGACGTAATGAGTTCATTGAGGGTCAAATGAGACATGAAATCATATCTCCAATTCATACTGTATCAAAATATGACCCAAAAATTGGGGTCACCTTGCATCCTAAAGGGCTACAATGGATCTTGTATAGGCATGTTTTTGCCCATATATGCTATGTATTACAAAAGCTCGCGCGCACCGAAATTTATGTTAAACGGTCGATCATTCCATTATTAATAGTCATAAAGAGACAAGCATGGTATCAATTTGTTTGTAAAAATATGTGGAATATTATGAAAGAAAAAAAATGGCGATTCTATGTTGTGTAATAGTTTTACGCGCGAAAACGCGCGCGCCGCACGCATGCGCGTGTGTGTGGGCGTTTTTTTATAAAATGCTTAGAATGGCCTAAAACGTATGCAAAATGATTTTGAGACGATTTTGAGCATTTTAAATTTTTGCGCGCGCATTGACGCGCGGACGTACGCGCACGTGCGCGTTTTTTTACCTGAAATTGACCGGACCGATATTGACCTTGATCGTGCAAACTATGAATAAGAAATTACTTTCCGTTATGAAGATATGATCATAAGTTAAAATTCACAAAATGGCGCCTAGATGACGTAATCAGTCAAGGTCAAGCTTGAAAACGTTATTTTGATTTATTTATATGCCTATACATATGTGTGCCAAATTTCAAGGCATTTGATTGAGCCATTTTCAAGTTATCTTGCTAACAAAAAAGTGGTTAGAAATAAGAAAAATATTTAATAAGTAGACATATAATACTTGTTTGGAACAAGTATAGGTGGGCTGGTCAACTAACATTTGAGACAAAATAGAGCAAAAATAAGCGACATACTGCTTACAAATTCTTAAAAGACAATATCATGTAGATTCATAACGTGAACTAAATTCTCCTTCTATAGGCATAACACGCAAATTATGAAGTTTTTGACATGAGGCCTTTAATCAAAATTTTCACTATGATGACGTCATCAAAATGAAAAATGGTTATTACTGCGCTTGTAGAAAATTGTCTTAGCTACAACATATCGAAATTTTGAAGAAAATTGATCAATATTTACAGAGATACAATCAATTTTACATAAATATGCTGACGTCATAATATGCAAATTCGTATTTTGAGTTCCAAGGCCATTGTGATGATGTCACGATACACTTAATGGCCAAATGAGACATGGAATCATATTTCCGACTCATACTCTATCTTAATATGAAAAAAAATTGAGGATCCCGGTGCATTCCAAAGAGCTATAACGGATTTTGTATAGGCATGTTTTTGCCCATATATGCTGTGTATTAAAAGACCTCGCGCGCACTGACATTTATCTTGAATTTACGCTCATCTTGTTAATAATGGTCATAAAGAGATAAACATGGAATCAAATTCCTTGAAAAAATATGAGAAATATCATGAAAGAAAAAAAATGGCGATTCTATGTTTTTTAATGATGTTACGCGCGAAAACGCGCGCGCATGCTCGTACGCGCGATTTTTTATAAAATGCTTAATATGACCTGAAACGTATGCAAAATAAATTTTAGACGATTTTGAGCATTTAAAAATTTTGCGCGCGCACTGACGCGCGGACGTACGCGCACGCGCGCGTTTTTTGACCTGAAATTGACCAGACTGATATTGACCTTGATCATGATTAATATGAATGAGAAATGATTTACCGTTATGAAAATATGATCATGAGTAAATATTCAGAAAATTTTACAAAATGGCGCCTAGATGACGTCATCAGTCAAGGACAAGGTTGAAAACCTTATTGTGGTTTCTCCATATGCCTATACACATGTGTGCTAAATTTCAAGGTATTTGACTGAACAATTTTAAAGTTATCTTGCTAACAAAAAAGTGGGTCGAAATAAAAAAAATAAATAAAGGCGATTTTAACAACATTATAAGGTGGTCTGTATGAGATACAGCCCACCTGATAAAGGCAATTTTAACAAAAATATAAGGTGGTCTGTATTAGATACAGCCCACCTGATAATAATAAAGGCAATTTTAACGAAAACATAAGGTGGTCTGTATTATATACAGCCCACCTGATAATAAATAATAAATAATAAAGAAAGAAAATTCTGACGAAAACAATAGGGCTGTTTTCAACAGACCACCTAATAAATAAAAATAATAATAAAGGCAATTTTAACAAAATTATACGGTGGTCTGTATAGATACAGCCCACCTGATAATACTTGTCTTTTAACATATTTAGGGCAGAGCTACGACAAAAATTCTCTTTTATTATAGAAAATAACAAATTATGAAAGTTTTAAAAGTAATAAATGATATTATTTAGAATGGTTTGAACCATTAGTTTTGATCAACTCATGAAGTTAATACTTTTTACCAAATCATTTGCCTAACGCCCTCAATTCTCCCTCTGTCGTTCTGTTTCTATGTGTGCGCGTGTGTGTGTGTGTTTCTCTCTCTGTGTCTCTTTTTCTGTTCCTGAATTCCTTGCCCTTTTCATCTTTTTCAGTTTCCGTTCTCTCTTTATCGTCTGTCCTGTCAGAGCTCCTGTTTGATTTTTCTACTGGTGCGTATGTGTGGGAAGGAGACTTTATGTGGGATGTGAGTGTGAGGTTTATGAGGAATGTCAGTGAAAACATCTTTAAAAGTCTCTCACTTCAGCTAGAGCTTGCAATCAAACAAGTATATCAAACCTGAACAAGAGAAGGCATATTTACACACAACACATGCTAGATTCGAACCACAGTTTCGACAGGCAGACGATTTGCAATTGAGCCAACACTCCTCCTCTCATTACTTGTCCGGATTTATGTTTTGCAATATTTGTTTAATGTTAAGAGCCACAAGCGTAAATACCAGGAGGAAGAAGTGGTATTTCATTCCCTAACTTTTGAGGAGGTGGCCTCTTAGAATATACCCCCCCCCCCCACACACACACACTTTTAAAGAAATACAAATAATGTTTAAAATCAGTTGTTGAAAAATGTCTTAAAATATTAATAGAACTCTTCTAGTAGTTTATTTTGAATGCTATTTGTGAATGCGCGCGCGTGTGAGTGAAACTGATTTTTGTTAATAGCCTGTAAGTGTAATGTATAGTCGTAAATTAAGTTTTGACTTTGCACTTTTCCCCAGGATATCACGAGGAACGACTCCACACCAGGCGCGTACGCAGGGGGGGGGGGGGGGGGTGGTGGGGTTGAACCCCCCCTTAAACTTTTTTAATGTATGTTTTGGAGGAAACTCCCCCCTTCAATTTTGTTTTTAATTAACAAACAAACAAACAAAAACTGTGTTAATGGGTGACCCCAAAAAGCTGACCTTACCCCCCCCCAACGAAACAAAATATCGACAGGCCAACATTTTATTTACCCCCCCCCCCCCGCTTATTCAGCGGGTGGCTGAGTCGTTGCGAAATTTTCGGCCCGATCTTCATCCCCGATCACTCTCAAGTAATGCTAGTGGAATGATGAAGAGAAAAAGTTCCTTGAAAATGTGGAGGTATGGATTTACAAGGAATGTCATAAGAAAATCTATTTCGGGCATTTGTTTCATACAGGGCTTTCAATCAAACAGATATCTCCAGCCTGAACAAGGGAGGGGCAAATATACACACACCGTATGCATTGCTCATGTGTCTAGTCTGGATTCGAACCCTTTTTTCGACAGGTGAACGGTCTATCAATCGAGCCAACACGCCTCCTTTCACCACTTGTCCTGATTTTGTTTCACAATGTCAATAGAACCTTTAGATCTTACTTAGATTAAATTTAGCTTTTATTTATCTTCAATTGACAAATATCATGCATTAAAATTTGTCATAGATCAAAGATTCCCGATAAAAATGCTATATTTGCTTTAATAGGTAAATTCAAGAGCCATTTGACTACAAAGTTTGTATAAGACCTGATGTAAGCGAAATATTGACATTGTGCATAATTGGAGGGGAGCCGGTGTTTGACATTCGAGAACTTACGATCTACGGAAACTGTTGCAATTGGGTGTTGTCACAATTGTGAATTTCTAAATATGAGAAGAGGAACTCCGGACAGGATTCAAGGAAGATGATGGTATGTATATATTTTTGGGTTCCTTCCCCATGTTTTTAATCACAATGGATAAGGATTTCTCACATACAAATACTTTTACTTCCTGCAATGTTCGGTATCTTTTTTGTTTTGTTTATTTGTTACTACTTTGAGGTTTTAATGTAAACATTTGTTTATTTTGATATATTTGTTCCCATTTGCTATGTTCTTCTTTATATATGTATATGTTTTTGAATGCTTTTTTATATGATTGTTTGATGTAAACTTGCATTTTTAGTCTTTGGACTTTTTGAAAAGTCTTGAATAAAACCTAATTTGAATTGAATTTGAATTGAATTAAAGAAAAAAAGTATTCCGATTTTGATGACAAACGTTGATGTTTAAATTTCCCTACGTCTTGTAAACTGCTGTATGCAACATGGAAGTGACAATCGGTGAAGGTTATTATTAAACCAAACACTGCAGGCAAGTGAACAATTATTAATGTAGGCTGTACTCATCGTTGAAATAAGTGACATTAAAAGTACATGTATGATGAATAATGAAACTGATAGTGCATATTGATATAAATTGAATTCGCTACAGATGTCTATTCCTAGGTCTAGAGTCAGGTCTACCAGGTACTGGATCAGATATGCCTTATAAATATTTTTGCATGAGAAAATAGAGAGCAATCATAATGATCCCATACAAAATATATGAATATAAAGTGAATAAAAATGAATATGATGGATGTTCTTGTGTATGCTAATCGTGCACAAAATAGATGCCTGCCATCAGAAGGATTTAAGGTTTTACACATAATAGATAAAGGGGATCACCATCAACGTTATTGTGGCTATCATGTCACTCAACTGGGCTCCAATTTTGATACTGATATTTATTTTTCGCAATCATCATAATTATGTTCCAGCCCTTCCTTTAATCATGAACTTTTGTCATTCTTGTGTCATTATAGGATCATTGAGGATGGATAGGTTTCGAAGAATACAAATACATTTCTTCAAGGTGTACAACAGAGCTACAATTTTGGTGGTTATCGCATCGATTATTACTAGACAAACGTATGCCCTGGAATCTTTCGAATTCCGCCTTGGAACTAATGCAATCATTCCATTTTCCTATGCACTTGATAAACATTCTCAATATACCTGGGAACTCTTAAGAGTGGGTGTGAGCGATCCGTTTAACATCAATGGAACGATGAAGCCAGATGCTTTGAATCCAAGTCAAAGAGACCGATTAAACGTAAGCACTACATGGGGAGAAAACGTCCTGCAAGTTGATCTACACATTCGGAACATCTCGAAAATAGACAGAGGGGTGTATGTATGGGCTGTTTTACAGCAAACGATGAGGGTTAAACGATTGGCCGTTTCATTTGACGTGTACGTGGATGTTATTCTGCCCCCTGGCAGGGCAAAATGTATTATTTTCTCATCTCCGTACTCATCCGGTCTACGAGAAGTCCATTGTCAGGCAGTTGTGGGAAGTGATGGAGGTGGTCTACTCATTTGCTACCAGAACGATGTCAAGACACCCTTTCAGATTTCTCCTGTTATTTCACCAACCGATGTGACCGCTGTCTTTTGGATGGATGTAAACTATGATATCAAGTGCTGTTCGTATGAAGCAAACTATGAGAAGGTTCCCGGAGAGTGTTACGACTTTACACAAACTGCCTTTGACCAATCCGACGGTCAGATTGCAACCACCACAGAGACCAATGCAAAACAAAAAACCTCAACTGTTATTCGAACCACGCCCTATCATGGACAAACCACTACTGAAATATTTGATTCCTCACAATATGCAATAACAAATGGGGATACAATTTGTACGTATCTTGTTTATAAAATAGTTATTGGAATTATTGTAGTTATACTTCTGATAGCGATAGCAATAATCATTCTTCTATTAATATGTCTGTGGTTGAAAGGAAGGAGAAATGCCAGGGAAAAAGCAGGAAGAGCTAAGCAAGCTCCCAAGGAAGAGACTACTAGTATGCTAACAACCCAAGCATAGTATAGTAATAGTATAGTAATACACTGCCATTTCGTATACTTTTGTCTCTTTTGACTTCAAACATGTGTAGCCAAAGATCTTAGCTCTCAAGGCATCTCCTAATTTATCATTCACTTATCCAATGTGAGAAAAGTTTGTACATTCTTTCCTGGTATCAGCAATGGTACGTACCGCAAGGTTATTTGAAGAGTCATGATAAGTTCTGGACATTTGTGCTTTTGAACTGAATTCTCAACGTCTGTACAGTTCATTACTGAATAAGGGAGACCATTCATAATAGGTATAATATGATAAATTTTAGTTTTTAACATGTTTGTATACTTTCTAAAATGTCATATTTCAGTATAAATGCCTAGTATGTTAACACGGTTAGGCCAAATAAAAAAAAAAAGCATGTTTAGCGTCCTTTTTTTTCGAAAAATGGGAAGGAGGAGGCTCCTTTTTTTTCTTTTTTTTTTTCTTCCAAAACGGCCGCTCAAAATGGCCGATAGGTACATTTTCCCTGACATTCGGGCTATTTTTCAAGATGGCGGCCGATAATTTTTTTTTTTTTTTAAATCAGAAATGCATCCTTTTTAGCAGTGTTTTTCATGTTTTTTTCCTTTAAAAAAAAAATTCTAAAAAAAAATTCTAAAAAAAAATTCAAAAAAAAAATAAAAAAAATAGAAGGCGTCCCCCAAAAAGGAAGCGGGCGGGGACGCTAAACATGTATATTTTTTTACATGGCCTCATGTTAACACGGTTAACATCCACCTTTGGCTGCTTCTTATGTAAGATGATATGTACAGTTACACCTTTTTTGTATTTCTGTTGTTCTTTGAAACTTTTTATGAATAATTTTTAAGGTCTTTTCTTATCCTCATATAGACCAATATTTGTATTGGACTCAGTGTTGACCAACTAAAAAGCAAAAATCAGTCCTCTTTTGATTAAACCACGTGATGTAATAAAACATTTATAGGAGATCAGTCCATTATCTTTGAGAATCTCTGATTTGGGTTGCAGGGTTCGGTCGTGGAATGGCACATGCTCGCCCACTGATTAAAAAAAAAAAACCTAGCCAATGACTTGTTTTCCTTAATAAAGAGATCAATGTGAGTGTTTATTACGGGATTATTGTAATTAAGCGACTCCTTGTTTGACTTTAAGATAAGGAAATGTCTTCAAACTGTAAGTACACATTATCAGTCACGTACTAACTAGCAGGCTAGTATTTAATGAACTTGTTATGAAAAAAGCTTTGTATGCAAATAAATAAATAATCTCATGTTTGAAATGATTGTAATCAAATCGTCTCCCGCTTTGCTCAATTTAGAAATATCGTTGATACACTACCTATAAAAAGTCTTTATCCAGATCTTAGGTTAATTTTTTTTTCTTCTTCACATTTTCATCACATCACCACCCCGGGCTCTCTCTCTCTCTCCCCTCTCTCCCCCTCTCTCCCCTCTCCCCCTCTCCCCCTCTCTCCCCCTCTCTCCCAATCTCTCCCCCTCTCTCCCAATCTCTCTCCCTCTCTCCCCCTCTCTCTCCCCCTCTCTTCCCCTCTCTCTCTCTCCCCCCTCTCTCTCTTCCCCCTCTCTCTCTCTCTATTTCTTTGTCGAACACATACCCACACACATCCTACTGTCTATTATTTTTTCTTTTCTTATTTTTCTTCAATTGTCTGTTTCTAAGCTTAATACTTCAGATGGAAGTACAGTCTTTACTTATTTTTTTTATTTATCTTTTTCTCTCTATCTCTCTCTCTCTCTCTCCCACGGGCGGGCGCACACAAACGCACACGCCCCTCACATATACACCTTCTTTCCCTCTCCCTCTAACGTCAAGCATATTTTGAGGGTGGTGAGATACAAAGGTTTGTGATGAAAATGTGCGTTTGAGATGTGTGGGGTCGATGAATGCGTGGATGTGTGTGCGTGTATATATATCATTTACACCACCGCAGAACTTCTTACAATAGAACGAATCAAATCCCTAGACATTACCTCTCACACGATGCAATGAAACATCAACGGAGACTTTTCAAGTGTTTGGAGACAATCATTGAAAAACAAAAATAAAATATTTAATATTTCTTCCGTTAATAAAAGAAAAACATCTTTAAGCACACTCATTAAAACTGCTACACTCCAAAGAAACACAAATTAAAAGATTGGAGGTCAACACTGGGTACTTCTCTTTCTCCCTTTTGTATTCTTTGTCCTTTTAAATCATTATTCATTCTCCCGTAATATGGTTGCTATACCACATAAGATTTGCACAATTATATGTGTATTGGTTATTACTGTTATGATAAATATTTTCTATTATGTTTCTCACAAAATAGGAGTCACCGTTCCGAGGTCTCCAAAAATTAGGTTTTACCGTAACCGTTACGAATGATATTGCTACTCTAAAAGCACTGTGAAGCAATAATGAAAGTCGAGAACTATGTAAGCTTCAAGCTTTTCATTTACTAAATACTGGAAATCAATTAGTTCATTCTAATGATATTTTTCCAGTTATTGTAGCAATACAAACAAATATCTTAGGCCCGTATTCCAGAAACCATGCAAACATAAGTCCAGATTTAAACCTCGCCTGCCTTAATAATCGACAATCTTGTAATCATATGATAATTCCCATTTTCATTTCATACTATTTATTTCCATGCATTTCATCTCCAATCAATAATTCTTGTTTCTTTTTTTTTCTTTATTTATTGCATTCAATCTTTTGGTTAAATAAGTGCATATTAATGTGTGAGGGATACAATATTGGACATTTGACGTTCTATAAATCGCTGAAAATCAATAAGTGTATGATAAATTGGATATTTTATACGTTTACAAATAATAATACATATAATAATACATATGATTTATAAGGCGCCAAATCCACTTGACAGTCAAATGCTCAAGGCGCAGCTTGTGCAAAAGATGAAAAACATACATGATACATTTACACAAAATAGCACCATCACAACGAATTCACATTCAGAACATACTAATATGTGCCCATGAACATGAAAAACAAAATTGTCTCGATACGCGTTTTGTTATTCACTATTAACATGTGGCATACTTCGAATCATCGGATCATCGCGTCAGGTCCAAGCGGAAGATCACGTGAGGATGCACGTAAATTACGCGGCGACCTTTCGTAAATTTGCCGCATGGTTTTCACAAATTGTGTCGGGTAAATTGGACCAGACTATTTGTAGAACAAAGGGTCTTATTTCACAAACATTCCCTCGAATTTTCGTGAATGAAGGGACGTTTTTTTTTCAGGGTGACGCGACCACCCGACCCGAGCATTTACATGTAACCTTTACGAGCAAAAATTCATATTTGACGTAACAATAGGAACATGATACTGTTATACTTCTGGAAAGTAGTTTATCTTATAGTTGGGGATTCTGTTCTTGCCGGTTCTTCTCTTGTCAAACCTCTTCACCTCACTTGATATTGATGCCCAGAATGCCCCTATATGTTAAATGTTATATTATCGGGCGATCATTGCGTACAAAAGATTATCTATTTGATGATATTTTGCAGTATGCTTTTGATTGCTCGGATACAATACACATTTACACATTTACTTCGATTCACCCATCATACTTGATCTTAAATAGGAGTTGTAATTGTTTAAATATTTTTTCCTTTCAATTTCACATGAAACATAAGCTGTGAAGTAGGAATGTGAGCTGTTCTCTTTGCTCTAATATGATTTACACCTAAGCCATTGTATTTTAACATTCAAGATATATTGTATGCATGCTTGTTTAAATAGGAATTAAACTTAAGTCGCTATCAAATAATTTTCCTCCATGATATGACTGAAGAGTGAATTAGTGTAAGCCTTAGAATAGAAATAGTAAACTACAGTGAAATCGCATTGATTATTATCCTTTTTCAACTTCAATGTGAAGACCAGGCAGATGAAGTCTTTTCGCTTTGTAGTACGCACTGTGTTTATCGGAGGCTCCAAAGTGGACCACATTCTTATTCTCGTACACGTGTGATCCCGAACTTGACGAGATATCGCTGTACTCTCCCTCAAACGAACTGCGGATATATAACTCTTCGTCCTCTGCTGCTGATGAGTCCAAGCTTCCTGGACTGCTGTAGCACGAGTTTCGGAACTCCTTGGGCGGGATACATTTGATTAGAGTCTCATCAAAATCATACGTTGATAGGTGTGGTCGCCGAAGGTAATTCGGCCGAGAAGCTTTCTCAGCCGTAGTCATGTTGTCGTCATCAGGAGTGGCGTACAAAGGTTCTTGCTCCGTCTGGCCATCGGTACTGGGTTCTGGTGCAGGTAAGGACTGACCAGGGGATGTCAGAGACTTAACGACTGTCGTTTTATATACGCCATCCACCATGTTCAGGGTGTTCCTTGATCTACTCCAAACTTTCTGGACTACCAAGACCACACCAACTACACATGCTAGAAGAACAAACCCTACAATGACTGCCACCACCAGCATCCATGCGATAGTGAGAGAACCTCTTTGAGAAGTAGACGCCCTGTCAGAACCGTTCAATATGTCTACTGGCTGTGTCTTCGAAGGGACGGGGGTGGTTTCTTCTTCTTCTTCTTCTTGATCTGCGGCTGAGGATGTGTTTGGTAAAATGTAGGTGCGTGTTCTTTTCTTTGCTGTCTCAAGAATAGTCGTAACATCAAGGCGAGATGACAACTGTAACGTGCTTTGGGCGGTTGTTGATGGTTCGGAATTTGCCCCATGGTCAAACAGACATGCAGCTATGTAATTTTTCTCGAGATCACCTACTTCGCAAGCGACTATGACTCTTTCGGCTTTTTCATTTGATCCATGTGAAAGCACGAAGCGCCAATCGTCATTCATCGGGTGACTTGTATTTGGGGTATGGCGTCGCACAATGTAACCGTTGACGTACCACATGATCTGAAACCCACTTGACATGGTATTGAAATTGCTATTTTTAAAAGAGCAATAAAAGACATCACCCATAGATTGCATCTCCCTTCTGACTACCAAAGGATTGTTTGTGGTAGTTTCATTACCGATGAGGTGTCCTTTGATCAGAGTAACATTGACGTTTTGGTTCTTTACTGGACAATCATTAAGAGACGCCATGTCTATGTAACTCAGACCAATGGTCACCATGCCTTCACCCCTACCAAGCATATTCCTCGCACTGCATGTCACTGTCACGTTCTCGCCAGTTGCTTCTGATGATGGTCTTGCCAGTGACACATTCAAGTATTGACCGGAAGACTCACAAGATGTAAATGGATATGGCGGATCGCAGGACCAGGACAGTTTACTCTCTTCGGGGAAGGAGAGCACATTACACCTCACTCTTGTCTCTAACACAATAGGTGGCTTCAGATAATTGCGGTCGGGCACCACCTCAACCTGAGGGGCATGAAGTATCTTAAAACGTGCTAGAGAGCAGTTGAGTCTTTCCCCTTCAAAGGCAGAACTGGTTGGGACACAACAAAGCTCTTTATTGTGTAGGTGTCTGTCGGTTATCAAAGGAATCCCAAGTAGTGTTCGGTCACCCAGTCTCGTTGAGATTTGCTTCTCTGGTAGGGAAAAGAGAGAGGAGTGGTGATGACTGCACATCATCCATTTAAGAGCAACAGGTGGATTGGTATTCGGTGCTTCACATTCGATGTTAATGTCCTCGTGTTCTCGGTAGAAGGTTTCATTAGGCAGTCTTCGACATTCCAAATCTGTGCCTTTCAAGAAGTATTGGACATCCACACCAACCAGATCAGACGCTAGGTTAACATTGTCCCCACTTCTGAAACTGATCGATACTGCGCACTTGAAATATTTTCGCGAATGACGGTTTGTGTCCAATAGTTGAAGATGAGAGGTCACCACTGTCGAATTCAATTCCTCGTTGATTGAGATGGAGGCATCCGAATCTTGGTATGTTTTGTAGTTGTCCGACCAAGTCACTGAAGCTGATTCGAAAGGTGACCCCGCTTTCACAGAACACACGAACACTGCAGGTTGCCCCTCCTTCACTGTAACTCGAGTGGGCTGGATGATAAATTCCGCATGTGGTGCACCTTGTGCAACAGGGGACATCAGGAGAACCAAGAGTGGTAGCCACATTTTGCCGCAGGAAATTATTTGTCTACTCTTAGCAATGATCTAAAAAGTAGGAATAGGGGTGTCTTGGCGTCTCGAGTCCAACCAGGAAATGCAAGCGGGATTGGCAGCTTTGGATTCATCACAAACTGGTCTTCACTATTCTAACTGCGACTCTCAGACCGTAACTCTCTGACTGTGGCTTGTATTTAGTTTCGCATCAACATTGTAAATCAATTGTTGAAGCTAAGATATCTCATACATTTGTTATCCTCAAGTATAGGATCACTTTGATATACTTCCGTAGCAGCATACAGATCGGTAAACTTCATCATATGTCATATTAATCATTTTCGAAGTTCGTTAATATCTTGTGTTCCATCCATCAATCAGCTTTCGAAAGTCACTAAGTTTTTATGTTGACAAGTTTGAGAATTAATAGTGAGAGTAATAACGAGTAAGCGGGATTCGATTGAATGTTTCGGTTCTAAGGTACCTCGTTTATCATTGTACAGATGGTAACAACACTATTTAAGAGTGCATGGAGAAGGACAATCGGAAACATCTTGAAAACAAAGTTTAAGACAAAAGAATGAATTTATTATAGAAGGTTACATCTTAAATGCGGGCTTTTTAATTGGGTTAGCTGTCATATTCACAGATATATATGACAAATCCTCCACCTTTACCCACGCACGATTCCAGAAAACTTGAATTTTTAATCTAGCACAATAATTTTAAGGAGAGAATATTCTTCTTTTGTTTTTATTTTTTATTTTTTGTGGGGGGGGGGGGGGGGCTCGGTTGAGCTTCCAGTCCTCCATCTAAACGCGCTACTGCCTGAACCTAACATTGGGATTTACTCTTAACACTTTGTATACCAGATGAAATATTAGTTATTGGGATTTCTATGTAGCCTGTGTGAAACTATACCAATAGCACGGGAAGGGTTAACGTGAGCCGAGTGTAACATTAAAATAACACCCATACACCGTTTAATACAAAGACCCTCTTAGCCCTCCAAAAAGAATACCGAGAGAAATGTTGAAAATGAATGCAAGAACCATAATTCCTCCCCACCCACCCACCCCCAAATAATAATGGTTGTTAAAATCTTCTAGAACCGCTCCTTGTGAGAGGAGGCTTACATCTTCGCCTCCTGTTTTTTTCTTCAAAGTCTTCTCTCGGAAATTAAGCTTTTGGATTACTTCGGGTAAGTTCATTCGATTGTCTTACAATGAATATTGCATGCTGCGACAGTTGACATTTCCTTGGAACCCTGCCCATACAGGAGTAGAAAAATGAAGTGTTGCACTGGTTATTCATCTTCCTTCTTCTTTTTATCCGTGACGAAGGTTTATATCTCCGTATAATACATTTTCCTTGCCATCCTTTGTTGCATCATACGAGTATATAAGACTAGTTCTGAATGTATTAAAAGTAGATGCTCCGTATGAATTCGTGTACCTTTTCTATACAAAGCTTCCGATAGTTCAAGGAATTTTCCTTGCCATCCTTTGTTGCATCATACGAGTATATAAGACTAGTTCTGAATGTATAAAAGTAGATGCTCCGTATGAATTCGTGTACCTTTTCTATACAAAGCTTCCGATAGTTCAAGGAATTTTTTTTTACACCTTCTTAGATGATTGCATTGGCCGTAAGTTATTTCATTAGTCATTCCTGCTCATCAGATTGCAACGGCACTTGAGAATTATCTCGGGACTTTTCAAAATAAATTTGATTTTGAGATTCTTTGAATACAGATTTCAAAATCGGCCCTTATCTCTTTTTATTCAAACACTAACATGTTTATTGTTAATGTTTGACCAGATAAATGTGACCTTTGACTATATTGACAACCGACACAAATATCTAATATAGCGTGCCATAAACTGATATCATTTTGTACTTTGTAATTTGTTCTTCACTGTTACGTCAATAGTGTTTTCATCTTATACCCAGTCACACCGATGACGCCGGCACCAGATCGACGACAGACCATGAAAGTAAAACCTTACTCCTAAAGTCGAAAATCGGTTCGGAATCGGTTTGACGGAGTGAGTGAGGTTTCCCAATCTCTTAACCTTTGTCTGTTTGTCCGATATAATGTTTACATGGGCAATCTTATACAAATCTGAACAGAGCAAACTTTCCACTTCATAGTTTAGAGGTACAATAAACATGTACGTGACATTTGACACACAATTATATAGATTTATTGTTATGCTTCCTTTTATTTTCTTAGCGGGGTGGCTTATCTTTGTTTTAGCGGGGCTGGCTTATCTTTGTTTTATGTTGATATTAAATTTGTTTCATATTGTCAACAACTTGGCCATCGCATTCCAAATGCATCATTTTTTTAATTATTTTTAATCATCAAGACGCCTGAGGATGTTCATATTAAGTCTTCCAGCGCATCTCCTCCCGTTTCCCTATTTCTCTTTTTATACATCTTTACTTTATTTTACATTTGATAACAAATAGTAAGTCGAATAAGGACAGAGCGATACACACACATATTATCAGAATTGTGACGCAACAAAATTACCACCGGACGACTATTCCTAGAAAACTACCTTATGCTAAGGAAAACAACCCCAGACAACTGCACTTCGAACAACTACTCCCGGACTTTTACTCTGTGGACAACTACCCCATCACACAATCACCCTGATTAGACAGCTATGGAGCGGGTAATCCAATTAAATGGTAGTTGTCCGGGGGTGGTAGCCGGGCGTATTTGTCCGAGGGATAGACGTCCGGGAGATAATTGTCCAGCCTGTATCATCGTTGGGGGTATTTTTCCTATTAACCTAAAATAGCATATCCAATTATTGATGATTTCTTAAACAATGGATATTGTTATCGTCATCATTTTAAACTTTTCTTCACCGTTCTCACCACCATCTCCAGCAGTATCATGATTGTCATCATCCTCGTCATCATAACGACCTTTATCATTATTCACATCATCATCATCACCATCATCATCACCATTATCATAATCATCATCGTCATATGCAGCATCATGATCCTCATCATCACCATCGCCGTCATCCTCCCCATCATCATATCATTGTCATCATCACCATCATTATCAACATGATCATCACCATACTCAATTCCTCATAGTTATCTTCGTCATCATTACCATCCTCATCACCAGAGGCGTCGTTATTGTAATCATTATCACCACATCGAATGTTCTTTGCATAATGAATATTCTTTATGCACTTTAATTATCTAAAATATGTTTCCATTCTCCCCATTCTCAACTTCCATCATCATTATGATCAATACCATACCCATACATATATGATGATCTGTTTCATTATTGCTATGTTTCGTCATCGCTTCTTATCTGTAATTAATTGGGTGTTGGATATAGACTGATAACCATTAGAAGTGCAAGTACCTGCATACAAGTATTCAGGCTGCTCCCATTCGCCCCACCAATATGCGCACACATGCCCTCCTTTCAACATTGATCCAAGAATTTTATCAGAAGAATGCTCGCAAATAATTTTTGGACTTAATACCAGAACAAACCTTCTCTTCGAGAGGCTCTATATTGACATTAGAACTTGAATGGAATAAAAGTCCAAACGTTTGCAATAAGGAAGATCGACTGGAACACTTAATTTAAACAGAATTGTTAACCGATTCAATACATTTCGAGGTGTACATTCTATGAACTTGAGCACACGTACAATTCGCATATACTTCCTTGGGGGTAGCTCTAAAATCGAATACATAAAACAATGTTTAATGTTCATGTATAGTACTTCAGTCACAGAAAAAAAGAAACATACTTTCTAGATTGATTTGATTTGTTTTCGTCTTTATTTACTTGAGTAAATGTGGGCCACACATTTAAATTTGGTTGTGCATAATTTCAAGTAACCTTTTTTTATTACAGAACTTGTCAGTGTGCCTAAAAGTGAAAATTACCACTTAGCACATGAATTATGCTCTATTATCATAAAGATACGTGATAATAAAGACACAATATGATAGTAATTAGAACTAATGCATATAATTTAATAAGTGGTTGAGAAATGAACGAAATTAATTGTTAAATATAATACAGAATCGTTACGTTTATTTGTCAAATAAATATTTGTGTTTAATGTCCATAAATAGGTCTATTTTCGGGGCCAAACTAAAAAATGTAGCCGAAGATAACAGGATTCATCAGTTTCGTCCATTATACAAACAAGTTAGAACTGAGATTAATTAATTAATTAGGTAAAGTAGCGTTAGGTACACGGCCTGCCCTCAAACCTTAGTCATCCATATTTCACTAAATCATATCAGTATTGTTCATAAAATGAAAAGAGAAGCGCACTTCCTCAACATCAACTCTGCTCCTTGAGGTCTGGCGCCAGCTAGCGGCAGATCTCAGTATACTTCGACTCGGAAACATGCTTTGGTTCGGCTTAACTTCCATTTTTATTTCAGATCCCTGTGAAAACAGGATGGGTTGATTTTCCGTGAAAGTGAGAAGATGTATCGACGAATCAATGAATTATAAACTCTTAAACGACTATTTCAAACGTGCACTATGCAAGTTATTCCCTTTGATGTAACATACGTTATAATTTCTGACCTGTGATCATTTAAATTCTATCAAAAGAAATCAAGAACATCTTTCTTCTGTTTTTCTTCTCAAAAATTATTTCATGCATTGCAATTAATTACACTTTAAATCAAGATACTTAGATATTGACATAGTTTTCGAAATGGTACACATAAAAAGTCGTGCTTCACTGCGAATAGTCACTTTTTGATAGACGTGTGTGTAATTGGGTTTTAACAGACGTGTATCAATCAGATAATTATTTACGTGTGGGGACCGACCTCTAACGTCACCATCGGAAAGACGTGTCTCAGTTTCGAGACGGTGTCGCCTGAGCCAGTTTGTAGGCGAAAACAGACAGTGGACCAAGTGAACATGCCGCCAGACCAACTCACATTTACCTATAGACGAACTACATGGTAGAATTTCAACAGCAAAAAATCATGATAATTTAGGTTGCGACAATTTTTTTGGGGAAAAGAAACACCTGCATGACCGCTGCATGAACTTTAAACTGTCATCTACATACCAATATGTAATCCTATATCTTGTGTATAAGCCAATTTCCGTCGAATTGATTTTCAAGCACTTTCACCTGATCTACTCTGTCTTCTTTGTTTCTGGTGTTTAAATAAATTTACACTTGATATGTTAGATCAGTTTACAAGTCAATGACTCATTCATACTTCCATGAACTTGAAACTGTCAGCTATACATACCAATATGTAATCCTATATTTTTTGTATAAGCCAATTTCCGTCGAATTGATTTTCAAGCACTTTCACCTGATCTACTCTGTCTTTTTTGTTTCTGGTGTTTAAATAAATTCACACTTCATATGTTCGATCAGTTTACAAGTCAATGACTCATTCATACTTATAGTGAATAATAAGTACTTGAAATTCTATCTCTGTCTCTGGTACTGATTCGATGATAAAGAAATAAACTTGCGAAGAAGGTGATCACAAAGACTTTCAAAATTTCAACCTAAGGCGATTTCACCGGCGTTGTACATTACATTTTGAATTACATGAATGACAACAAACAAAAGTACGATGACATGGTGCATATTCCTAATCGATTTTCCAATGCCATACAATATACATGTAGTATCAAAATTGAAATTATAAATTAATACCTCAAAAGCCTGATGGCATGATCAAGGACAGTACGGAGAATGAGAAAAGCAAATGGCTCTGTGTAAAACTATCAGAGGTTAAAATGTCAGAGGTTAAAATGTCAGAGGTTAAAATGTCAGAGATAAAAATGTCAGAGGTAGATATATTAAAACACAATCATGTTACAGGTTGAATATTGGTAATAGTTGTATATTAGACTCTTTGAAAAATAACAACGAAGGATTGTCAGTATTAGGCGCTGCTTTATTTTCTTTTTTCGTTATTTTTCATTAACGTAAAATTGTGACTTTTTGCCCGATTATTGCCGAGGGGAGGCTTCAAGTACGCTAAGGCCATGAATCACAGTATATCTTTCAAGCCTAAAAAAAAAAAAAAAAAAAAAGAATTCACTTCTGTTGCTCCTTCTTGCCCTATTTTTGACCCAAGTACTACCATAATTTTTTTTTTTCAACTCACCTGAGCCGGAGGCTCATTGCGTCCGTCCCCGTCCGTCGTCCGTAAACCTTTTACATTTGCATCTTCTTCTTGAAAACACATGGTCATATTTTACACAGACTTGGCAGGAATCATCCTTAGGGGTAGGGGGTCAAAAGTAGTTCAAATGGTAAACGTGGCCCCCTGCGGCCCAAACTATGTAAATTTCAAACATTTTTTTTCCAGATTCAGCAGTACAATTGTCTTACAATATTATTGTCTATGTATGTAGATACCTTCATAGGTTAAGAATACAAATAATCCATGACAGTTCCCAGGGTGGCCTAATTCAGACCACGAGAGCGTAACAGGTAGGGGGTATACGAAATATACTTGTTTTATCTATTTTTTCAAAAACCTTTGACATTTTTACCTCTGACATTATTATTATCACCTGGCACCAAAAGAAAGCCGATTGAAATCTCAGGAATTATATTTTTGAAAACGTTCTACTCTTGGTCTTCCGTGTGCTATACAAATAACTAATGACAGAAGACCACGGAAAACGTTGGGATCAAACCTCCTTTTTTATCATGTACATCAGCTCAAAAGTGATAAGTTTCCTGGTATCAGTTTTCAAGAATTTTTTTTTTTCTCAAGCATTTCAACAACAAAAAAAAAAAAATGTGTCTATCCAAAATAATTTCTTAAAGATTTCCATTACAAAAACTACTTCGACCCTATGCATAAAAAGTAGCGTTCAAAAGCAACTATACACACCTTTCTAAAATGTGCGACCCTGTTTGAATGATTGAAAATAAAGTTACGTTAACATTTTGAGTTGCGTTCAAATGCAACCCTTTTTATGCCATGGAATTTGTATTACGAAAGCGTAAAAACATAAAGACCCTAATTATGGGAGAAACCCTTTGTCAAACATCTCATTATTTTGTCATAATATTCTAAGAAGCACCATAGCAAGAACTTTCGGAAAGTCAACCTTTTTGCAATTTCGGTAGTCTTGTCAATCAGTCACTGAAATATGCAAACATTGCAATTATACAGTTCGTAATCCGAACAGGGTTCCTATGGGATACCGAACTGGACCCTGTTTCATAAAACTTGCTATCAATAGCAAGTTACAAGCTACTGCTATAAGCTACTGAAATCATGGCATCTGATTGGCTGAGAGCAAATTTGTCATAGCTATTTAGCATTTGTTATAGATAAAAAGTTTTATGAAACGGGCCCCTGGTCCTTGAGTTGGTTTCTCGTGAGTCTTTGCCATCGTGTTAAACATTGATCAATAAGATGGGAAACATTCTCCCTCAAGGCTCGTTAGGAAATGACGCGGTTAATCGCTGCCCCCCCCCCCCCCAAATGCCGAGATTTTTTCGACGTAAAGACGAATGGCAACTGCGCGCAAGAAAGATCCTGCTCGTATTTACGTGTTACAAGATACAGAAATGTGACACGTTTTACACTTCAAGTCATCATTTTTTTTAAACTCCGCGGTTTTGCCGCGTCATATCGGAACGAGGCCTCAAATGTCATGGTAGTGTAGTATTCGACGTCAATGAGGGTCTACCCTTCCAGGTAGTCAGAGAGCATTTCCTAGATTCCGACTGTGTCTTACACGTATATCTCTTTACTGAGCATTTGATGATGTCTTTGAACGCATGTCTAAATTGCGAGTTCCTCCTAGCATACACGAGCGGGTTAATGACCCCATTTAAAAGCCAAAATGTCTCCGAACTACGCTTGACTAATATCCATGTTGTCCAGCTGATATAGACGGATGCCCCGATTCCTTCAAAGAAGTATCTCGTTGCTGTTGGCAACCAGCATATGACAAAGAAAACAATAATGATGCCAATGGTTTTGGTGGCTTTGAATTGTGTATCGTCACTACTGGTCTGGCTGTCGAAGTTTTGGTTTTTTTTATTGCCAAGGGCGAGTGCATTTTTTCGTTCGGCCTGCATGTCTCGCCAGTGTCTCTTCGCGATCCGATAGATGTGTAGGTAAACGAGAGTGATGACGAGAAAACCCACTGTCAAGAGGAGGAAGGAAACGAGTGAAAAGAGGGACGAAGTAGTCGCTCGTTTGCAGACAGGCCGCATGGGATCGTTGCCACTCTCTTTAAAGACGGCGCTAGACCCTATCAAAAGGCTCGTCGTCCATATGAATGCTTCCAGGTAGACAATTCGTCGCATGGTGACGATCTCATGGTATCTCAACGGTTTCGAAATCCCGATATACCGCTCGAAAGTGATCGCCATGATGTGAAAGAACGAGGCCGTTGCACAGACATACGTCAACACGAAGAAATACTTTCGAGTTCCAACCGCACAAGTGTACCGGTTTTCCACGATCACGGCGTATATCGATGGCGGATACGCAAAAAGCGCGAAAACTAAGTCTGCAGTGGCGAGAGCGGCGATCAGGGCGTATGTCGGTCGGCGAAGGTTCCTCTCCCGGAAGACTGCGAGGACGACTAGCGAGTTGCCGCCGACGGTAAGTATCCATAGTGGCCCATGGATGATGAAGATAATGGTGATGTAAAGCGGAGTAACCATGCCGGTAATGTATTCCGAGGCATTGTGTGGAACAGGACCATCCTGTTCCATAACGTACTCTGTTGCTGTAGTAGCCATGTCTGCAGAATACTTCCTGTTCTACCTTTTCGTTGACACTAAACAGTGACCTGACATTAGCCTTCAATTTTGTGGCGTCGGGGAAGTTCACACAGATGTTAATACAGTTTATCTAGGTCAAATCTAGAACGATCAAGGTTCAGATTTATACTTTCACAGTTCTGAATGAATTAAATATATATACAGTGGAGACTGTAGACCATACGGTTCAAATGTTCTGCACACCGAATGCGCTCCTCTCCAAACGTTCAACCAACCAATCTCTGCCATGTGGACATCCAAGGAGTTTCCATGCACAAAGCAATTTCCCTGAAAGTTGTTGAAATCATATCTCAACAATTACAATATCATCATCACATCAGCTATATTAGTACATGCAGCCGGAATATCAGCCCAAACAAAGATCAAATGTATGTTTTATCAATTCCGGAATCTAACATCAGGAACCACATATAGAAAGACACGATGTAAAGTAATTCTGTCCGTTAACCTCCTTGAAAAATAGATATAATGGCTCGATCAGATCGTATATATTAGCATATGGTTAATTCACTTGTCAATCAACTTATTTCCTACGCTATAGACGATCGCGAATCAAGCTTTCCCAATCAAGAAACGTTAAACAAGATGCAGAGGTTATTCCTTGCAACTATTCTCTATCTATAGATGAATGTTATAGATTTGAAGGGGATTGCGTAAAATGCTGATAAAATTCTATGTTGCTTAAAGGAACACCACGACGTAGGTCACTGCGACAATTACAGCATTGCTTATATTGCGTGGCTTACTTGAAGACTTCGGTTATATTTTGCAACATTGCGTCGACTGATTGCGAAACAAGGAAGCCATAACGTACATACACCATCTCGATCATCTAAAGTCTGAGTCACTTTTATTGCTTCGCCCTTGATTTGGGGCAAATTGCTTGTGTATGATTCATGGGGTCGTAAGGTTTTACTAATCCGCTGCTTGTCCACTTGCAAAACTGAGTTTCGTTGAAACTGATATCACGTGCATGAGAATGGAGCAATCACTGTTGTTGTTGTTGTCGGAGTCGTCGTCCTCGTCGATGTGTTTAAACGGCGCGTATCCTTCGAATGTAAATAACTGCAATGCTTCAAAACATTATATCCTTACTCCAAATCAATATGATGAATACTGGCTGGAGCCCTCTGCTGTACAAACACCTGTCAACAAATCTTGAAATAAGTTTCTTCTCTATAAACTTCTCTGAGGTATTTGAAGTCTTTTCCTCTGTATTGAAGTATCTCCCTTTCTATTGACTTTGCTTGTTTCCCACATTTGGACCATGATGAAGTTCACAAATCTCGGTATATAGAGCCAAATACACAGGGGTATATATACATATCTTCAGGTGCGGTTTCCTGTCCTATTCCCTTCACGAAGCTCCTTCACCGCACCGATATCTTCTCCCACCGTCGGCCTCGCTTCACGAATGGACACAAATTGGCAACCTGCCGATTTTAGTGATTCATGACGGTAATAGCAAAAAGTGAGATCTATAAGTTTGAAGAACTTCCGGTAGGGTCCATGATTTTTTAAGGAAATAGTCAGTTCTCTATCAAATGTGGCTTACGTGCCGGTATATTCCCCACGCCGGATATCACCCATGGTGTCGGGACCATAAAGACTGGTAATTGACACTCAGTCAGTCTTGACCTACATAAATATATCAAGTTTCTTGTAGATACCAGCTAAATAATTATACTCAAAATATGGCGTGTCGACACTAACATCATTCATTTTCAAGAGCTCATATTGCGTAGAAGTATGAAACTAATACCCAATGTACACACATCCAATGTAAATCGATTCCTATTAGCGTATTTGAATATCAAAGTTGGGTATTTTAAGTTCCCGCCGATGTTTTTGAATCAATCAAAGACAATAACTGGTTGTTTATCAATCAACTCTATCCACTAAGCAATGAATTGTCATTAACTCGTTATGTTCATACCGATGAATTGTTGCTGAGCTGCACGATTTCTCGATATGTTCGACTCGCAAAATGTCATCATACTCCAACAAAAAAAAAAACGATCCCAATTATAAATCAGCACACTGGTAAACTACCTCCGATGTGAAGAACACGACGAGAAGAACATAACAACACTGACTTGTCGTGAGGAATACTAAATCCAAAGGCCTCGTAGTCTAACATTTTTTTCCTTGACAACCACCCCCGTTTCTTGCCTTAGGAGTTTGGCAGGCTGCCGACTGAAGCAAGGCGGATTCAGACGGATACGTATAGCCACGTTGAGATGTATATGTTTGAGTCAGCGATGAAAACAGCTGTATCTGAAGTTCATCAGGCATAGCAAACCGTCAAATCAAGACCCAGACCGGGTTGCCAATTTGCAGATCAGTTACATTTGTGGGTAAGAAGTTAATGGCGTAGAAATCCAGCAAATCAAAAGCCGAGTTGTCAATTTGCAGATCGAATTCGACAATCATCAATCTCAGTTAAATTTGTGGGTGAGAAGTTAATGGCGTAGAAATTCAGCAAATCAAAAATCGTGTTGTCAATTTGAAAATTAAATTAAAAAACCATCAATCTGAGTTACATAATGTGGGTAAGAAGTTAAACGGCGTAGAAATCCAGCAAATCAAAAGCCGTGTTGTCAATTTGAAAATTAAATTTGACGACCATAAAATCCATTTATCATGATTTGTGGTTATAAAGCCGTTAAAGGAAAAAGTCTTATATAGTCATTTCATTTTCTCATAATACACGGGGGCGAGGGGCGAATTAGCCCCCGAAAATCAGAAAAGAGCCCCTGTAAATCTGCATAGAGTTCAATGCAAAACAAATTTTAGAATGTTATTTTCATGCAGGCAAGCTTGAAAAGTAGCCCCCGAAAAATAAATATTAATTTTGTCCCTGTTTTGAGGAAGCGACCAATAAGAAGTTACCGTGTATCTAATTAAGCGAACGTCTACCATACTTCCTTATAATACACGTTTCTCCATTAAGAAGGCCGCAGGAGAGTGGAGTGCATTATCACAATATTTGCTTTTGAAAACAATCCGGTTCGTGGAGCTAAACTAGTATGTCACGCGTCAACAAGATCACGTATTCCATCTCAGATATATTTAATCACGAGAAATTTAAACATTTCCAAGGTCTTGACGTTGTCAAATTCTCTCTCACAATAAGTAACTGTCTTCCTGTTTGATTGTTAAGTAAGGATATCACAATTCACACATCGAAAGTATCGCATAGCTCCAAAGTATAATGAGGAAATGAAGTGCTGTCCTTACAATCTATTGACGCATGATCACACAAGAGGAAGCAGGTGGAAATATGGCACTTTAAAGAAATAAAAAGATGATGAAATCTAAACTTATTATCAACACTCAACACTGCGTAGAGATGAGTAAATAAACTTGATCAAACGTCACTGATAACAGACACATTTCTTTCTTCCAGATATTTATCAAATCTAACTGTATAACTGGGTTGGAGTCTCTACGTGTGGTTGTAAGCGACAGAGTTTGCACTAATATTGTAATGATGAATAGTTGGATATATCGTAATAACCTAGTAGATATAAATCCTTAATTAAAAATGCTAAGATTGCTCTCATAATAGGTCCGGCTGATCGAACCTGATAATCCACTGACATTAGCATTTACAAAAAATTACTTTCTTTGAGATATTCCATGAATCCTCCACAAATAATACGAAGCGACATACCTCGCAACGTAAAATATTTCCCCTGTAAATTTACGACCTCCTTAAAAACGAATTGAAATTCATCCTTTATCAAGTGCTGATCAAACATGATACATTTAATCCAGCTTCATTCAGTCAAAAGAGTTTCCCTTCTTGAGTCATTTATGGATTTTATGAATCCTAGTTTGGAGTCTGTCTACGTGATTGTTCAATAGATAGGTGAATATTTGATGTCACCCCGTCAATCCAAGACCTTCTTTAAACAAGAATTACAATTTCTTCGATTAAAGGTTGGACCACGCACGATAAATATAATCCAGCTCTCGTTGAGTATAAAGAGTTCACCTTCTTTCACTGCTTTCATGAATCCTAGTCCAGAACCGCAAGTTGTGAGTGTAGGAAACAGGCAAATTGGACCAATAAAAAAGGGTTAAGAGCTCCTTTAACCCTATTCTAACCGGGCTATTTCAGACCAGGTTTTTTACCGGGGGACCCCCCCCCCCCTCCCCTAAGATCTCGGCCGTTTCACAGCCAATCGCCGCGAAAACGTGTATGCATATCAAGTGAAGTGTATAGAATACAATGGTAATTTCAATTTTTGGAAAAATCACTCATTTGCATATTTATGATAATTTTTATGCAAATAAGGTCATACAATTCACATTTTTACCAATACATTATATATTATTCATATTTAAGCATTGTTTTTCAATACATATATTTGTTACACCACTTGGAATAATAATACGACAACAAAATTGGAAGAGCCAGGTTATTCCTTATGTTATCTCTTGTTTTGATAATTCTTATGTATTTTATTGTTTTTGTTGTCTTATTTCATTAATAACTACAATTCAACTCTTTTGACCCCAAAACAAACACCTAAACTTTAAACAAGACCAAATAACCAATGTTTTATTTCTTTTTAGGAAAAAATGAGATTTCCATATGTTTTGTACACAAATCACAAAAATGAGCGATTTTCGGGCTGACTGACATGCAAAGACAAAATGTCACGTGACTTTGTAACTTTACGTCGATTTTCAAAAAAAATTGTTTTAAAAGATGCGTAAGACTCGAAAGAAAAAATTCATGAAAGGACAACTTTATATCTGCGCAATTCTGGAGTAGTCGCTTAATTACTACAAGGGGTCAAATTGACCCCCCCCCCCCCCAGTTAAGATAGGGTTAAATCATTGGTATGCTATCGTATGTGAACGTTGTCGATCTAGGTACTTTCCCAAAGTCAGCCTTGCGTTACTGTCTGGACCTTGGAACTCGGAATGGCATCCACAGAGAAATGCACAGATCCAGAAGTACTCTATTTTCGAAATAGATCAATCAACACCTTCGTGGATAAACTTGGCACTTTTTCACTGATCCTCCCCGCAAAAGGTCACAAGACAGGAACAAATGATATACACAGATACAGACATACATGTACACCATAATGTGGCCAGATATATCCTTGTCTTGCTGACTTCCTTCAAGTATGACGTCATGGTTCTCACATGGACTCCGACTCTGACTTCGTTAACCTGTTTCCACCAATGAGTTGTAAACTGTCTGATGTGACATCCGGTCAGAGGTGGCCTCCAGAAGTTTAAGGGCAAGTCCAGTCCAACAATTCACTTGATTTCAAGCAAAACACACAAATCAAACATACTTTTAAAATGTAAAAATAATAATTATAATAATAAATTCTCTTAAATAAAGCAAACTAATCAAACAGATAAAGAAAAGTGTGTCAGAATATGAGACAAATAATTAGGATATAACGTTTGAGATGAACAATTGAATGGCATAATTACATATGAGAAATTACGAAATCATTAAATAGATCAATTAGAAACTTAGTCCAGTGTTTGTGACTTCATTTTCTCACTATTAACCAAAAATGTTGCTAGTATTAATGATATACATTTAATTACCTCGATTTTCTAAGAATATAGTTTCCTCATTATCTTAAGCCAGATTTTTTGGTATCAAGATATGTTTCATGAATATGAAGTAAATATTTTTCTGTTCAAATCATAAAAATGAATTTGTAAATATTATGTCTATGACAAGCTTTTTAATTGGCAAGAGAAACTTTTTTTCTCCAAAAGTATGCAAACAATTTGTAAACAGGTCGATCGGTAAACAAAGGATTTTCAGACTGCCTTTATGTTTTTGTATTCATTCATTTTAGTAAAGAAAATTCCAAGATCGTCCGGAGTATTTATTTTTTCCTTTAACAGACTTATTCTGCCCGTAATGAAAATGATTAGTTTTGTATCCTAATAAAACCAACTACAGAGAAGAGGATTTAAAAGCTTAAAAGTTATGTCACTGCACTTTCCTTTTGCATAGTCTTTCTCAACTAAAGTTGATGATACAGGTCTTGATAACACTTGTAATTAAAATCGATTGTTATTGTAAAGCGCAAAATATGATTGTGTTCATAATCGTCATTTCACTTAAAAGGTTCGTGCTTTCATATTATAAGCACGAGAGCAATTCAAATACTTATGTCTACCGAAACTGTCGAGTACATTGTGTATGACAATAGATTCAAGAGCGTTTAAAATAGACACATCAGGAAAACCTGATTATTTGTTTCTAAAGAGAGCCCAAATCTTGTGAAAGTAAAACTTCCTTGAGAGTTTCCTGAGATCTCTTGAAGAAGGAAGCGCAGATCAATGCGCTCGTGCCCTTTGGTAAGGCATTAATCCTCCATACCAACTCACTCGCAGAGGACTTAAAGCCGTCGGTCCCCTGGTTGTTTATTTACAAGCATACACATGTTTCTTAGCTTAAAACAATCATCATCAAAGATTTGTTGGAAGGAAAGACAGAAGGTACAATATCGAGAGGGACGCCAAGAACCAACTGGGAGGAGAGACGTGGAGTGGAAAGACAAAGCAAGAGTGCGGGGGGGGTGGGGGGGGGGGTGCAAAGAAGGGAGAGGTGTGTACAATTTTGCAATCAACCTCACAGCAGGGAGAAAATACCAACATATATCGATAGCTAGATTGATGGACAGATAGATGGATAGTTAGAAGACAGACATATGGATGGAATCTTACATTTTAGCAGCATATTGAAATCATATGTAAATCTACATCATTTGGTATCTTTAAAATTTGGAAAATTAGGAAACTACTTGACCGACCCACAACTGCAAAATGAACCCATGCCTTTGTATCCTCCCACCTTGATTATTGTTATTCGATTTGTTTTCTAGCCTTCCTCATTCATACCTACTTCCACTTCAAAGAATTCAGAATACTGCTGCAAGGCTTGTTACTCTCTCGAGAAAATTTGAGCACATAACCCAAACATTACGTTCTCTTCATTGGCTACCCGTACACCATCGTATAACATTTAAAGTTCTTCATTTGACATACAAAATTCTCCATGGTCAAGCTCTTAATTACTTTCAGATTTGATTTCCTTACGTTGTTCTAGTACTTTAAGACCTCTTCGATCATCATCAACATTGCAGTAAACCCTTGGACCTCGTACTGCTACAAGATATGGCGATCGCGCTTTTTCAGTAATTGCCCCTATCCTTTGGAACAAATTACCAGCGCATATTCATAATACTCATTCCCTTGACCAGTTTAAAGGTACTATGTCCCTTTTGCAGCCAACCTCAAATGCTGTAGAACTTTGCAGGAATTATGAATATGTCATGTATGTCCTATCTGTGAAATTTAAACGTTAGCAGTGTCCTCATATTCAAATTATGCAAGGAAACCCGTTTACTTGCTAGCCTTCACTGTCAGACACTATTGAGTGACTGACTGGATTTTTTTCTTCTTTGGTAATAACATACATGAAAAGAGTTGTAGAGGGTACATGAGCATTTGTCTACATCAATAACCCACTTCTTGTGATGGCCAAGATTAAACTGACGGAATCTTTGCGCAGCATAAAACGAATGACCATTCGGTGCAATTGTCTGAAAATCAAGACTATTACTTTTGGGCTCTATAGCCCTAAAGTCAATTTGACAACTAATAGTCGTCATTTCCCACTTGAAGACATTTTCAAGCCCCACCTTTTTTAGGGAAGTTCTAAATTAGTGTTATCTTTCAAATGCAGTTGGAATTTAACTTTTTCATTTTTTTGGCCTGCAAATGGGACATTGTACCTTTAAAGGTGATACAAAATTTGGTTAATATTTCAACAGGATGGGATTATTTATTTATTTGAACAAATTGGGCTCTAAATCGCTAAGGGTTTCGAGAAATTAAAATATCAAATTTATCGGTGCTCCCGATGAATTTCAGATAGCGCCTACGGCCATACAATATGGTAGCTGCGACCATGACAATCTCGGAATATGCAGTTCTGATATACAATTTCCAAACGGAAATAGAAAATCGGTCGATTTTAGTCAAGAAACATTGTTTTGAAGCTGAAGTAATATCAATCTTGAGAGGGAGCTATACAACATAAAGAGTTTATTATTGACAATTTCATCTCTTTTAGACTCGATTTCAACCGCGACAACGATAATTGAAAGTTGTAGAATTGCATATGCTTCCAATATGTTCATTTGAACCAGATTCATGACCCGATACCAAAAATTTGTATTACCTTTAAGACCTTGCTAAAAAGAAAAAGGACGTTTTTCATTCATGAATGATATTCTACACGGGCTTAGTTGTGAGTCGATCAGTCCAACGAGGTGCACATCATCTTATTCCTTGTATGTTTGAACTTATGTTTGATCTCATTTTCATTATTATATATGCATGATTTATGAGGGGGGAAAACAGATTTATAAGTCGTATGTTCATTATAGTTTGGTTGGGAATTTGTAGACAGACAATCGTGCGCTTAGAAACAACCTAATTATTAAGCGCCTTATAAATGTTGTGTATTATCATTATTATTATATAGATAGAAAGTTAGTTAGATAGATAGATAAATAGTTGAATAGATAGATAGATGGATAGACATACAAATAGACATATGGACAGATATATAGTTGGATAGAAAGATAGTTAGAAAGAAAGATAGATAGATAGATAGATAAATAGTTAGGTAGATAGATAGACAAACATAACTGTTAGACATATAGATATATCGATAGATAAATTAATAAAAAATAATAAATTGGAAATGAAATAAAAACCAAATAAAAGAAAAGGTATTAATCATGTCCATTGTAGATGTCTTTAAACAAATTACGTAGCGTACAATCGACGCCAATGGCAGTTCGACAAGGGGCGTTGGGGTTCAAGAGAATGAGAGGCGGAAATGATTAACATTTTATAAGAGGGGGAATGAGAAAGAGAGAGGATGAAAGCAGTTAAAGAGAGAGAGAGAGAGAAAGAGAGAGAGAGAAAAAAAGAGAGCGAGAGGGAGAGAGAGAGAGTAGAAAGAGAGCGAGAAGGAAAAGGAACGTTATATATGAGGAAAATATGAGAAGATGAAAAAAAGGAGAGACAGAGAAAGCACAAAGAAAGAGAGAAAGAAAGATGTGGACAAAAAAAGAAGCAGATGTAGTTACATACTTGTGTGAAGGAAAAGGTGAAGAATTAGTTCTGTAAAAAAGAAAAAAGAAAAAAGAGGGTGGACAATTTTCAGAGAAACAAACAGACTGAAAAATCGAGCAACTAATTCTTTTCACAGGGCCGACGGAACGTAAATGATATGTGATTGTATCGTTCGTTCACATTAATTGGCATTAGAAGATACGGAGTTATCACGAACACGATATATTTACCTACTTCTAAACACTACATGCAAATTTTAAAATACCATGATTGTGCATGAGAGATTCTAGTCAGCAATTTGCAATCAAATAGAAGTGGATTAAATTGCTTAAACGTTATCATCCTGGACGTATCCGGACAACTACCCCCGGACAACTACCCCCTAGGATAGTTGTCCGGGGGAAGTTGTCCTAGAGGATGGTTGTCGTAGGGGGTAGTTGTCTGGGGGTAGTTGTCCAGGTTAGTTTTCCGGGGGGTAGTTGTCCTAGGGGGTAGTTGTCGGGGGTAGTTGTCCGTGTGTAGTTGTCCCGGGGGTAGTCGTCCTAGAGGGTGGTTGCCCTAGAGGTAGTTGTCCTGGGGGAGTTCTCCTAGGGGTAGTTGACTGGGGGTGGTTGGGTGGATGTCCAGGGGGTAGGTGTCCTAGAACTAATCCCGGAAGGTTTAAGGCCACCAGATCAGTCCTTATTGTATTGGAGATGAGAAAATGTTCTCGTTGACAAGACATATGCTCCAGCAATATGCCCTAACCTTATTTAATCGTAAATATAAGGTTATGATTAGGGTTAGGGTTGGGGTTAGGGTTGGGACTAGGTACTCTGTTTATAATAAGTCCCTGGGGTGAGGTTACAAATCCGATGGCTTACGAAATTTACCGCCGAGGTTATTAATCAACGTTATTCAATAGAGATGGGTCGTCATCACCAGAGCAAGTTATAAGGAACAGAAACCTATAAAAGACCAACACATCGAAATGATTTATAATAAGAATTGAAATTTTCAATTGGATACTATCAGGAACTTCCATTGTCGTAAGGTCTTTGTTCATGTTTCTAGTTCCTTGTTCATGTTACATCCGTGAATACAAATACGAAGGCCTTCTAAACAATCAGTACCGTTGCCACGGCCTCGCCTTCTCCAGGAAGTGGTCACAAATACAATCCGAAAATAATTATTACACTCGTTATTTTTATTTCCAGGCACTTTTTTATGACGTCATTGTGTCGGGAATTTGGGGGGAATGGTGGGCCTAACTGCGACAATTGCTCCGCGTCAATTTGTGTTCACTTACTGCATTCTTAAAGGCATCGTTTAACAATGTTAAATCTGAGATGCATGGCCCTGTGTGTTATAAGTGTCT
Organism: Strongylocentrotus droebachiensis; assembly: GCA_035222895.1. Taxonomy (NCBI): domain Eukaryota; kingdom Metazoa; phylum Echinodermata; class Echinoidea; order Camarodonta; family Strongylocentrotidae; genus Strongylocentrotus; species Strongylocentrotus droebachiensis. The sequence continues at coordinate 48,303 of JAVYIG010006755.1, read as the reverse complement.
GGTGTATGGTCTGGTGTAATATTGAAGCCCTAAAAAAAACTGCGCTTCAAAATGATCATGAAGTGCCTCAAAAAAGTAAAAAAATCTTTGAGTGACCGGTTTTACCATACTCATTTTCACCGATAGACTGTTGTGTTATAAAAACCGTTAGAAAAACTTAAAATGAAATTTCGATTTCCAATCATAAATATCTTGATAATCAGACAGGCGATCGGCTTGTAAAACATAGGATTCCTGATTGACCTAAAGGTTTATAATTATGATTGCAGCATGAGCTAAATCCAAGATTTTGTTTCAGAATCTGAGGCAATGTTACCGAGTCACTTTAATATCAACCATGGACCAAACACTATACCTTACCTAACCCTAGCCCTCATTCTAACGTAAAACCCGTTGTGACTCTAACCCCGAGGGGGTTACACAGATTTGGTTTGGTCGGGGGTGAGCCGCTCAAGCCTCGAAACCCCTACCCATTTTTAAGGGTCATTTGGGGGGATTTTTCTCGAAATAAGGCACATTTTTCACAATTTTGGTTTTTTTTTCTCGACGTATCCAGACACCTAACCCCTGGACATCAACCCCCTGGATAACCATCCCCAGTCAACTACCCCCTAGGACAACTACCCCCTAGGGCATCCATCCTCTAGGACGACTACCCCCCGGATAACCATCCCCAGTCAACTACCCTTAGGGCAACTACCCCCTAGGGCATCCATCCTCTAGGACGACTACCCCCCCCCCGGGACAACTATCCGTCGGACAACTACCCCCAGACAACTACCCCCTAGGACATTACCCCCCGGACAACTACCCCCTAGGATAGTTGTCCGGGGGGGGGGGGGGTAGTTGTCCTAGAAGATCTCGTGAAACGTTGCCTTGAGCTATCGCACCTGGACGTGCATTACATTTTACCCCGGTCCCCAACAGAAAAAAATCCTCTGTACGGCCATGCATTATGGCTCAAAGCATGGGCACACAGAAGATTTTTTTTTCTGTTGGGGACCGGGGGGGAATTCAATGAATTATTGATAATTCATTGCATTTTCTTTTTTATTTTTTTATTTGTGGCAACTGCCCCCTACCCTAGCCCCCGTTGCGTACACTCGTGGTTCAGTGGCAAAGCAATGGCCTCATAACTGTGAGGACCCAGGATCTAAACCGTGTCGATGTGCTATATTAGTGCCCTTTTGTGGGGCATTTGTCTCACACATGCAGTAAACGATGCCGGCAAGAAACTCAACTTGCATTTAAATGTTAAAAAGACTAAACTCCTAGTTACTGGTAAAACCTCAGATACCGATTGTAACATCCAGATCGACGGGGAAACAGTCAAAGATGTGGAAAGCTTCAAATATCTTGGATCTACAAAGAACAGCGATGCCAGCTGTACCAGTGAAATAAAGATAAGAATAGCCATAGCAAAAAAGAGAATGGTAGACCTGCATGTACTTTGGAATGACAGGAACATCTCAACAGGTCTGAAAATAAAACTGGTCAAAACCCTGGTTTGGAGTGCTTTGCTTTATGGTGCTGAAAGCTGGACACTGCTCAAAGCCGATGAAAATCGCATCATGGCAGCAGAAATGTGGTTCTGGAGGAAAATGCTAAAGATCAGCTGGAAGGACAAAAGAACTAACCTCAGTGTTCTACAAGCAGGCGCGGATCCAGGATTTCTTAGGGGGGGGGGGCCCACTTTTTTTTTTGTCAGCCAGCCGCTAAATAAGCGGAGGGGGGGGGGGGGGGGGGAAGAGGACACTTTATTTTGTTTGGTCTCGAAATTTGAAAATTTGACATTTTGTTCCGTTGGGGGGAGGGGTGAGGTCACCTTTTTTAGGTCAGCCATTGGCATATTTAAAAAAAAAAAATTAAATTAAAACAAAAACAATCACAGAAAAGGGGGGGGGGGTTGCTCCAAAATACACACATAAAAAACTGAAGGGGGGAGGGTCAACCCCCTAACCCCCTCCCCCCTTCCGTACGTGCCTACTCGTCTGAAAATAGTTTTTCCCCCTCCCGCGCGAAGCGCGGAAGTTTTTACGTTTCATTAAATCATTAGAAAAAGAAGACGATTCGTTGTACAGTTTTTACTCTTAATCCTCGTCTTAATTCATCCCCCTCTCCCGCGCAAAGCTCGGAAGCTTTTACGTTTCATTAAATCATTAGAGAAAGAAGATGATTCGTTATACCGTTCTCGACTCGTAATCCTCATCTGTATTCAGTTTTCCCCTCCTCCCTCCCGCGCGAAGCGCGGAAGCTTGTACGTTTCATTAAATCATTAGAGAAAGAGGATGATTCGTTGTACCGTTCTCGAAAATAATCCTCGTCTGAATAAAGCTTTTACGTTTCATTAAATCATTAGCGAAATAAGACGATTCGTTGTACCGTTATGACTTTTAATCCTTGTCTAAATTCAGTTTCCCCCCTCCCACGCGAAGCGCGGAAGCTTTTACGTTTCATGAAATCATTAAAGAAAGAAGACGATTCGTTGTACCGTTCTCGACTCTTAATCCTTGTCTAAATTCAGTTTTTCCCCCGCTTCGACGTTTCATTAAATTTTTAGAGAATGAAGACGATTCGTTGTTCCGCTCTCGAAAATAATTTAGTTTCCCCCACCCGCGCGAAGCGCGGAAGCCTTTACTTTTCATTAAATCATTAGAGAAAGAGGAAGATTCGTCGTACCGTTATGACTTTTAATCCTTGTCTAAATTCAGTTCCCCCCCCCCCCTCCCACGCGAAGCGCGGAAGCTTCGACGTTTCATTAAATTATTATAGAAAGAAGACGATTCGTTGTACCGTTCCCGAAAATTATCCTCGTCTGAATTAAGTTCCCACTGCCCTCCCCCGCGCGTAGCGCGGAAGCTTTGACGTTTCATTAATTCATTAGAGAAAAAAGACGATTCGTTGTACCGTTCTCGACTCTTAATCCTTGTCTGAATTTCAAATATGTTCTTTGTATATTCCCTTTTCTTCCTACGTCCTCTTCCTTTACACTCCTCTCTTTTTTGGCCGGCGTTTATTGGGGGACCACCCCACCGCCCCCCTGGCTACGCGCCTGCTGTCAGATGAACATATGTTGATACCTTGTCCGCCCCGGAAGCTCAGGGGTTTAAGGTTTTAATTTACGGTCAGATTAGCATTCAGGGGTCCGCCTTAGCGCCCTAGACGGGGTCCAGGGGGCAGAGCCCCGGAAGTTCAGGAGTTTAGGCATTTAATTACGGTCAGATGAGCATTATTTTGATACCTAATTGTTACAATGGCAGGTCACTAATTGGCTTGGGGTTCAGGGGGCGGAGCCCCGGAATCTCAAGGGTTTTAGGCACTCAAATACGGTCAGATGAGTATCAAGGGGCCCGCCTAAGGGCTCTTGGTTGGGTCCAGGGGGCAGAGCCCCCAGAAGCTCAGTGGTTTTAGGCGTTTAATTACGGTCAGATGAGCATTTTTGATACCTTATTATTTGTGACACTAGCAGGACACTATTTGGCATGAGGTCCAGGGGGCAGAGCCCCCAGAAATCAGGGGTTTTAGGCATTAAATGACCGTCATATGAGCATCTAAGGGCCCGCCTTAGGGCCCTAGGTGGAATCCAGGGGGCAGAGCCCTTAGGATTTTAGGCATTAATTTTAATCATGGTCAGATGAGCATATTTTGATACCCCATTATTTTTTCTTTCTCGCTCTCTTTCTTTCTATTTCTCTTTAATATACTTTGTCAAAGAAAGTGTGGGGGGGGGGGGCTCGAGGATCCCGATCCCCGCCGTCCCGCGGGCCCTGATATGTAGGCATCTCAAGAAGCATTTTCTTGCCTGGCTGTAAATTTAGGAATTTGTCATTTTCCAACAAACGCATGAAGTGAGGAAAATTATCTCACTTCAGCATTATTTGTTAACCACCGTTATGGAATTATAAATAAACCACGTTTGAATTATATTTCTCCAACCCCCCCCCCCCCCCCTCCCTTATCAGTATGCCAGTGCCCCCCCCCCCCCCCCTCCGATCTACACCTTGTTGGCGGGAAAATTGCAACTGATATCCCTTACCTTTCTTCATTCTCTTTTTTTTCCTTTCCCTTTCTCTCCTCTTTCACTTTCCCTTCTCTTTGCTGGGGGGGGGGGGGGGGGGGCGGTCATTTTGGTCCCCAACCCGCTCCTCACATTGTTGGCGGGATTAACTGCAACTGATCTCCGCTTCTTTTCTCCCTTTTCTTTTTTTCTTCCTCTTTTTGTTCCCTTTTAGCTCTCCTCTTTTCCTTTTCCTTCCTTCTCTCTTTTTTTTAGCGGGGACAGGGGGGGGGGGGGGGGAGGGAGGCTAGGGTCTTTTGCCTCCCCCCTCGATCCACAACTTGTTGGCGGGAAAATTGCAACTGATATCCCCCTTCTTTTCTTTTCTTCTTCCTATTTTGTCCTTCCCTTTATCTCCTCTTTATCTTTTTTCTTTCCCTTTCCTTCCTTCTCTTTTTTTTTTAATTGGGGGGGGGGGAGGCAAGTCCTTCCCCCGATCTCCTTCTTCCCTCTTTTCTTTTCTTCTTCCTCTTCTTTTTTTCCCTTTCTCTCCTCTTTCCCTTCTTTTCCTTCTCTCTCTCTCCTTTTTTTTTTTTTTTTTTTTTGCGGGGGGGGGGGGGCCAAGGCACGCTCGGCCCCCCCTGGATCCGCGCCTGCTACAAGAACTAAACACAGAAAGAGATCTCCTTGGAAAAGTGGCCCGGCTCAAGATGGGTTACTTTGGACACATTCTGCGTGGAAGTGGGAACCCCTTAGCAGCACAAATAATAGAAAGCCAAGTAGAAGGAAAAAGAAAAAGAGGCAAACAGAGAAAGCAGTGGTTCGATAACATCAAAGAATGGACAGGTCTCACATAGTCAGAAGCCAAAAGATTAGCACAGGATAGAAACAAATGGAGAAAGACAACAAGAAGATGTGCAGATGTGGTCGCCAATCGCCAGCAACTGACGGCGGCAGCCAGGTAGCCAGCTAGGTGGGGCATTAATCCTCATTACTGTCATTTATGACTTAAGGGCGTAGGTCCCCTAGTTGATAAGCCTAGTAGCTTACACATGCTTTAGCAGTCACGCAAAACAAACACTGGCAAATTATTATTCAATAAAATCCGAGAATGTATACTATTATCTAGATCTATTAGGAATAAATCATTGTCAAAATAATTCCATAAATTGGGGTAAAAAACAAATATTCAAACTTTATGAGCAACAGTGTATAACAATAATAACAATAATAACTGATACTCCAATATTAGCCTTGGGGTTGTTTCACAAAGATCCTAAGTCGAACTTAACTTAAGTTGGACTTAAACATTTAATATGGAGAGCCATTGGTAGCCTTAAAATAAAATATGTTCAAAAGCGAAATTTAAGTATTTTTGACTTTTTATAAATTCCACATCAAGAACATGAAATCTCCTTGATAATAACAAATATGAATGATTTGAATCAACATTTAATGCTTTTTAAAAATAACTTTTACAGAATATTTCCATAGATGCTAACGGCTTTCCACAATTGTTAAGTCCAACTTTAGATAAGTTCAACTTAGGATCGCTGGTCTGCTAGGTTACCGAATTCGGTGCACACAGCATTCATCGAATTCCTACCTACCGGTACCCATTTAACACCTGGTTGAAGAGTTGAAAGTGTAGATTAGTGTCTTGCCAATGGACATTGGAACCATGGCGGAACTTGAACCGCGAACCTTTTGATCCACAGTCCGAGGACATATCCACTAAACCAGGACACCTCTGAAAATCTATTATCATAGAACATCAAATAACTTAATTGGGTTTTCATAAGACAATAAGAGGGCAAACTCGAGTAAAAACGGTGACGTCAAGGATAGACCACAAGTATTCCATCCGAAACATAAGATGTTTATCAGCTGGTAATGACACTTTTTTATTTTTTAATAAGAAATCGGTGTTTTCTGCTTGTTTCCATGACAATATTATACCAAGGAACGTAAATCATCAACACCAACTATTGCGAAGAAGGAAATCGACACTTAGACCATGGGCCAAGGCCTGTTTTCTTGCTTAGTTTTTGAATTCCGTGGTCTCCGACTGGGAAGTACCTACAAATGTGCTAAATATGTTGAAAATGTGTGTTTGAAACAAAAATGACATGTTCCCAAGTTTGAAACTTGAGCAATAATTAATAACGGCAAAAAACAAAGAAAAATTTAAGAATTAGTTGCTATGGACTTTTCCTCCCTAGCAACTATACAAGGGGAGATATTTGTTGGAATATTTTGCAGCTTATATGCTTATTGTGCATACAAATGGTGTTTGGAGAAGTGTGATGTTATGAATTGAAGTTCAATCATGTAAAAATGTAATATGCATATTAATTAATACCTTAATTAATACATGTATTATCCTTATTAATCAAGTACATATTGTTAAAAAGTCTCATAAAACCTGATATCAGTATGAACATAGAATCAGATGTATTTGTGTATTTATCAATTTGTCCAAAGGGATGGTATTATTAGTCACATGCCCCATACCCCCCCCCCCCTTCACCTAAACCCTTCCCCCACCCCCCCCCCCCCCCCCAAACCAGCTCCATGAAGCGAAAACGACAAAAACATACAGTACTTTCCAATCATATAATCAGCAAAAGTTGTTTTCTAACCAAATTTCATACCATGCTCATTTTTATATTCACACACAGCCACCCCACCACATAGATCTTCATTTATATGCATATATAAAGGCTAGCCCCCCCCCCCCACACACACACACACAGTAATACCAATTGAAATAATGAAAGAAATTAATTTGAAATAAATTATTTGTGACTCGTAAATTAAAATGTCCCTCATGTTTGCTGATAGCCACTTTATCCAAGAAACACAAACTCATGCATATGAACACACATGCCCCCATCATATACCCCCCCCCCCCATACACAAGCATAATCGCATCAGTTGTTATAATCTTGCTTTCTTGGATATTATCTTCCTTTTTTTCTCTCTGTGTGACCTCACATTAAAAGCTATGACAGAATGCTTTAATAGTATAGCGTTTAATGTTCTATTTACTATAACAAATAAAACAAAGGTTCACAGTACAAGTTCCAAAACACTTTTTACATATTAAACCATGTTTTATGTATTTCACATTGGCATTATATATGTATGTACTGTACCATCAGATTTCGTTAAACATGTTTAGAAATCACATTCCTAGAATATTAAGCTCTCTTAGCTCTGTCATATTAAAATGGTACATCTCTGGATCTATTCATAATTCCATTCAATTAATTCAGCCAAAGTAAGCCGGTACATGTATTGTAACTTCTTAGCTCTTAGAAACTATACTCTACTGTACTCACTTTGATTCTAAAGTGTAAAACTCAGAAGTGCACTCAAAATTACTTTCAAACTGAGTTACTGCCAAACTGTTTAACTCTAATAGACATGGGTTGCACATCATAACATATACATATGTACAACAGTCAATAACGACATAGATCACAGATTTTGCACAATTGGCACCTACATACATGTATATGGTAATTTAAAGCACCAACAAGTGTTTAACCCTTATTTCCACCTTAATATGTCAAGGTGTAAAAAATAGGGCTGTCCAAATGAAGATTTAGATATCGAACTGTAAATGTTACTCTAAAAACAGTGTACATTCAACATTATAGAAGTTCAGAAAAAAATGATATTATCACAATATCTGTACCTAATCATTTTAGTATTACTTGAAGTAGGCTTACTTTTGTTGTAATACATCGTTAGAGAAAATATATTGCATAATCATTGTAGAGCATTTTACTGCTTCCACTTCAAATAGTAAAGGTAAACAAAAAGAATTGTCTTTACTGATGGAGATTGTAACAGTGTGCATGTATGCAAATGTTTATTTTTTTTAAATCAATAATATATATATATATATAATTAAGAAATATTCAAACCCATGAATAGCAATGAGTGATCTTAACACCTGTAAGGAAGCAATGGGTAATAATATTAATTGAAGGTTGTATTGTAGAGGAAACCTACAAAGGGCTTGTAATTTAAGGTTCCTGATACAAAATTAAATGAAGTACCGGTATCTCAAATGTAAAAAAATAAAAACAAAAACAAAATATTTGTTGGAATGACAGTACAGTGTACAAACAAGAAATGACATTACAGTTAATTATTTACAATGTACCTTTTTACAGCATATTTTCATTTACAATTATTTCCACATTATTGTAAGACACATATATTAAGGATTACTGAAAGAAGTGGTACAAGCATCTATAAACAACAGTAAGTTACTGTGCAGTAGCTTTGTATTCAAGATAATAAGAAATGCATGCAAGAATAGCTGGTTGAAATAATTTGTACCGGGGTATGTTTGAAAATTGTGTTAAGACATTGGAAATATGATTTTAAAGAGTTTCTAATATTAATGAAACAACAAATGATGATTTTTTGAAGGAAGTCATATGCATATTACATTACATTAATAGTATATCTCTAAAGCGCTTAGACTGTATATGTATTAAGCGCTATATAAAAGCGGAATATTATTATTTTTTATCATAACCTGCAAAACACAAAACTTTGATTTTAGCAATTTCTTCAGATGGGTAGATAATCAAATGACAATCTGTATAATGTTCAGTTAAATGTTAATAATGCTGGTATAGGTTGTATTTCCAGCTCTCCCTTGCTCCTGTACATGCTAATGGCGTGGCATTCTTCCCCATGTCCAACAATAACTGTGACATCATCAATAATGTCCTTTCCCCAACTTGCTCCATTTCTCAAAGAGTAATTGAAGGAGATTCTCCTTGTTCTCCCCACGAGAGAGAAACTTTGTCCACTGGTTTGGAATCTTCTGGTCACCAGCGAACATTTTTGTGAGCTGGTACCCCTTGACAGCTCGTCGCCCTCGTTGGTCGAAGTTGGTCGAAGTTGTCGGATCTTCGAAGGTGGCTTTATCCCTGAATCTTCTGCCTCCAGTGGAACATCATTGGTTCTTGTGGCTGAAGCAAGTTTTTAAAGACAAAAAGAGAAACAGGAAAAAAATTATTATTGGTCCCAGCTTTACATGTAATAAAGTAAATATCCCATATATACAATTGGAACACATGTTCAATCCCCTTCCTAAAAAAGGAATACATGAATTTCATCGTGGAAAAAATAATTTTTCAACATCTTAGTTAACAAGATTGAAAGCTGAATAACTGTTTCATTTTGATGGCTTGTTAATGTGGTCAATGACTATCCAAGCTTTTTTCTGAGTGGCATTATTAACTGAATCAAATTGCTCATTATTTGTAATTACCTCCCTATGATGTTTGATCAAACTTTAATATGTCATTAGACATTAAACATTTACCATTCGAGATTAACTATAAACAGGGTCGACCTTAGGACCATTATCACCTTATCGTACATGTATGAATAAGGAGATTCAGCACTCGCGCAGCTAGTATTACAGAAGACCTAGAATCTAGTGCATACAATGATAATAATATTTATATCTGTAAAGCGCTTTGAGAAGGCCTTCGGTCCTGAAAAGTGCTATATAAGAACTAGCTATTATTATTATTATTAATGAAAAAACCTGGGACAGTTGCCAGGAGTGACAACAGTCAAGATTTCATGTTCTTTTTCTTTTTCAACATCGATGAGTGAAATTTATTGTACAATATGTACTTTACTGTCAATTCATTCAGCTCAGTCAGATGTCACCCATGACCAATTGTAACTTAAGTAAAGCTTTTGAGTGAATTAAAGTATTGTACAATGATGTTGGAAAATTTTAGAATCAATATTGGTCTAGAGGTGGTCGTGTCTTGTTCAAATAATTGAAGTAGGGCCTACTATAGGTCTAGTATCAGAGGAGGCAAGTTGGCTCAGTCGGTAAAGCGTCCGCCTGTCGAACCCGTGTAGAGAAGAGTCACTACCTTTGCACGTTAAGAACCCACTGCACTATTCGTATAAGAGTAGGGGGAAACCCCGCTGTACGTGGTCCTCCTGCCCACACCCCCAGTATAGTACGATAATACTCTGTAAAGTCTAAAGAGGTCTGTATTAAAAAAGGAAGAAGAGTATAGGTCTAGATCTAGATTCTAAGTCTAAGAAGTAAGAGTAAGAACCTAACTTTGCTTTTTTGAGCGAGTGTGAAACCGAAATTTTTATGATGATAGCCTACCTACATCTATAGTGCCTGTAGCTGTATATCTTATTAAGGAAAAAAACTAGTTTGTGAGTAAAATCAAGTGATTTCAGGGATAAGCCCACGCAAGAGAACCCAGACCTTACACAAATACCAATGCATGGGACAGTATTGTGAAAAAACTGGGCCAACAATCCTATGACTAAAACCCGATGAAAACTTCACTGTTTAATCATAACAATACTTTTGAAATATTTCAAAAATGACAGTAATAAATTACCTTCATGTCCTGATCTTTCTTGCTTCTTCCTGACCCTCTCGATCTTAGTTTTGTCGGTAAATCGCATGTAACATGCGCGATGGTAACCCAACTTTGAGGAGACACATTGAGAATATCTGGAGACAAAACAAGCTCCAAATCATACTTTTCAATGGCATGGGTAGCAATAACACCTTCTTTAATGTCAAATTCCTTCCACTGGTGAACACTGATAACAAATTTCCTCCAGCTTGTCTCAGAAAAAGAGATAATATTTGTTGAATCACCATCAACATTGTGCATGCAACACTCTATGGTCATGGTGCACTAGCAGACTAGACATGTAGACAGTGCATGCAAGCCAAGACTCAGAATACAGGGACTGTGATTGGTCAATTGCACTCTGAGCTCTTATACCCCAGCTGTGATTGGCCAATTAAGGAACAGCTATGACATCATCATTGTAGAATGGCTGTCTGCTACACACAGTGATATTTGCAACTTTATATCAAAATTGTGGGAAAATGTACCAGCCAAAACATGGGAACATTTGACCATTGTTCTTAGATATATGTCCATTGATCATTTAGGACAAAATAAAGTACTTCCCAGGGGGAGACCACGGAACTGAAGAATTTTGAGGCTTGGCCCATGGTCTAACTGCTCACGCTTTCATTTATAATGACGCAATGCCGTACAAGAAAATCATGACGTTCTTTGTCATTGATACGTTGAAGTGTAATTGTCGCTCTGAATTGAATTATATTGAATTATAACACCTTAGCATTATGGCTGAACATTATAATCTGGTTATCGTTCATTTATAATCAATGTCACATTCTTTATAGTTTTTTCTCCAATTGTTCTTGTTTTTTGCGTTTGTGTTAGTGTGTTTTTATGTACATGTATGTGCGTCGTCAGTGCGTGTGTGTAATTTTTTGTGTATGTGTTTTTAACACTTTTTCCGAATTCCAAAAAGGGAGGATAGCAAAGGGACACTTTGACAAAGGAATACATCGTTATTCTATCATTTTCATTTCTCAAACTTATATATATATATATATAAAAGATATATTAATATTTGTCATTTTTTTCATTATCATGTGTTTGTTAATCAGTGTTAATACATGTGGATTTGACACTGTAATTGTTGGTGTGGAAACAGCCAGTGAATAACTTTATGCCAATGTTACATTAATTTTTGTGTTTTAAAAATTTATGTATTTAGGCACATAGTGCCAAGACAAAATTATTCATTTTCGGAACCTCCCCTATTTGTTCTCAAATAGAATTATTTCAAATTTGGTTTAATATCCTCCAATACTTATAAATTATTTTTGTCCCCATATTTCTCGATTTTGCATAATCATAAGCATCAGGAAATAAATTCTCCACTCTTCTCAACAGGAAAAGAGAACATTGATCATGTTGAATATTAATATAAAAAATACTCTTTTTTTCAATGGTTTTAACATTTATATCATATCAAACTAATTCTATCAGAAAGAAATCATACAGGCGCGTTAAAAAACAAAGGAAGAAAAAGTAAATATACCTGAAAAACAATAGGCGCTGATAGTTATGACATCATATACATGTACCAACGGCCAGCTGCTAGTTTGACCTCCATCAAGCTAGTCCAGAATCTGGCCGGTTCTTTATATTCCCTACACTTGTTTTAAGCCGCCGAAGGTGGCGTTATCAACGAACTCATACACTCACCAGCCCTATGGCCCCGCCTTTTTTCGCCGGGCGTCCTAATTTAAGGATCACGCCATCTTCGGCTAGCAGCGAGTAAGTAGGGGGAGGTCGCATTGCGTTGGCGTGGTGGAGATCAAAATTAAATCGGTCAGATTCTGGACTACCACCGAGCCTATATTGATCAGACCCGTGGATGAGCCGAATGCCCTCTTCACATGTTCGTGTAACGTGAGATCCAGACTGACATACACCTCAGCAGCATAACATTAAACCTGCATCTTAAGGAGTCAATATGCGTGTGTGAGTGTGGGTGTGCCTGAGTGCGTGCGTGGGTGGGTACCGACGATACTCATAAGAAATGTATCTTCAATTTCACAAACACTCGAAAAACGAGGACGTCCTCGGTTTGAAAACCATGTAGATTAATTTAGGCCCTTTCGTATGTGGGTACGTTCATTTTATAGATGCTCTTTTGGCGGGAAATTGAGGTTCTCGGTTATTTTGCAGTACATTTCCAGATTGTCCTTGAGATGTTTTATTTATAAAAATGTGTGTGTCATTGAACTTGTAATAAAATACTTATTAGCAGACTTGAGTCCCCAATTGACACCAGAAACGCGGCCGAATTGTGCGGTGGGTGTGCGTGTGGGGTCGTTTGCCGTTGTTGTTGTTGTTGTTGTCCAGTCTGAATAAATTATTCCCGTCTGGCTATACTGTTCTTCGAGTTAATTTTCATCAATAATGATTAGATGGCGCTGTTTCTCTTTCTCTGTCTCAAAAATTGATTTCATATCAGTGTTTCATATTTCTTCAATATTGCTCCTCATATGGTCGCCACTGAGTTTCACAGCTTCCGTTCAATCGATGATGTGAACAATAACTTAGGTGTCGACCGTAAATAGGGTGCGGTAATTAATACAGTTCAATTCAATTCAATTCAATTTTATTTCATTCAGTTAAAAAGACAACATTTCATATAACAACCAGTCATAAACATAAAATACACATTAAGAAAATATTTGACAAGGACATAAAATAAACTGAATAGGTTGCAACCTGAAAGGAAAAATATATAAAGGTTGACCCTTTTTTATAATAAAAAATATGAAATATATCGGTTACTAAACATTATACTATACACACATCAAGACAACAAAAATACAGAAAAACAAAGAAAATATGTCTTGAATTTAAATGATTATTGCAATTTATCTAAAAGAAATTTCTTATACCTATATATTTCTTATAACATTTACACTATTTTTAAAAAACAAAATTATTTTCTGATACCATCAATATTCGATTGCAATTAATTATTTAGGTACCCTGTTTATCGTTACCTAATTCTTTCGTTAGAAAGAAAGCCAATTTTATTTTTTAATGAAATGAAAAATACTTTATTTGATTTCCATTTCATGAAATTTTGTAACATCTATATGATATTGTTCTATGAGACAATGGAGTAAAATATGATGTAGCGCTGATGCGCCACGTTCCGCGCTTGCGTGGACAGGGGGTGTCGATCTCAGTGGCTAGTATACAAATATTGACTGCTCATGAGGATGATGGTGGGAACTATCACTCCCAAGGTGGTGTTCATACCGGCCCTTCTATCACCTCCGAGGCGAAGCCGATCGAGGGGTTGATAGAAGGGCCGCGGTGTAAACACCACCGAGGTAGTGGTAGTTCCCACCTTCATCCGATTACAGAGCAGTCCATATTTGTTTTATATACGGTACCTCATCCTTTATATTGATTCATGATTAGGTCTAGCTGTAGGTCTAGATCTAGCTCTAAAAAACAGGAAACGAGATCAAGAGGAAGTTACTCACCAGAATAAGAAAAATCAAACATCAAGTCCAAGGCAAGAGTATTGAATTCCTACGCGCTGCGCGTAACCGCGGTACCCTAGCAACTCAAAATATTTGTGTGCGGAAAAGTCGCGGAGGGGTTAGGAGTCCTATCCCAGGGTTTGATAGTAGCTATCAAACCCTCTGACGCAATGATACTTGATAGATCGAAATGCTCCTTGTCATGTGATATAGTTTTGACCAATCAGTGAATGACAATCTATGTATGAGGTATATAATACGCCATATGGTGTAACAGCTGCTGAGCACCCTTATATAGCAAGCTCAAAACATTCGATCAGAAAAAAATCGAAAGTTACGGGCTATACGATACATGTAGTTTGTCATGTTTGTTAGCAATCCTTACCATAGCACCTGATTAAATTATGTTTTGAAAAAAACTGAGTTCAAACTGAAAGCAGGCCTACATTTAAATATAATCCCTTCAGATATGTATATCCTAATCTACTAATGAAATACAATTGCAAGTACTGATTACGCATTTCAAAATGTTTTCTGTGTTATCGTTTTAATTGTTCAAATAAAATATGGGCCTACAATTAAATGTCATTTTATTACTGTATTGTTGACGGCCCAAGATAAATAACGGTCCATAAAAAAGGAAACCACAAAAAATAAGCCGTATTAATAAAGTTAAGTAATTACTAACCGTCTTATTTCTTGTTTGTTCGATCTTATGTTTGATCCTATGTTTGACCTCATGTATGTTTGATCTCACTCTTATTTGTATTATTATGTATGCATGATTTATTGAATAAAGAACAGATTTATAAGTTGTGTATTTATTATAAGTTTTGGTAAATAATGTTTTAGTCAGACTATGGTGCGCTTAGAGACACCAGTATTAAGCGCCTAATAAATATTATGTATTATTATTATTAGAAGTAGTAGTACAAATTTAAGTAAAAGCATAAACAGAAGTAAAATGTGTAGCTTAAGTAATTGCTAAAGTTCACATTCATAACCTTTCACTTTAAATATGTTAAGACCTGTTACTTGCCGCGGCTCACAAGTTCTCAAGTACTTACAGCAGCAGCTCCCAAAAAATAGCGTGTTTTTGGTGAAAATCTCAGCAACGTATATTTCAGAATTATTCATGAATGTCACATTTAATTACTATTGTTACTCTTAAGAATTGTAGGCTACATGGGAATATAAGATTTAGAAATATCGACTTTAAAGATGTGTTAATATAATGTTGAAACAACCTCTTTAAAGGGATATTTGAGTTCTGTTGCAGAGGGCGCTACACAAAACAATTTGTTGCGAGATAATGAAAAACTAAGTTTCAAATTTGAAAGAACATACAATTTAAAAGACAAAATCATCTTTGTTTAATCAAAATCGGTTCAGAGACGGCTGAAATATCTATAAATATAATGATTTCTGTACCACGTCAAATATTAGATTTAAAAAATTGAAAAAGCCGTTGAAAAAAAATAGCGCCTTTTAAGTCGTATTTCAGCCAATGCCGATGTTGGCTTTTTTATTGACATTTTCGTGTTGGTTATATTGCACACAACCAGCCGGCCCATGTATTGTTATTTTTAATTTAATAATTAATTAACGGTCACCAATTTTTTTTAAAGTGGAGCTGAATTTGTACGATCCTATTGGTTAAATTTACACATTTTGGGGTCTAAAATTACCTTCATAGCAAATTTATGTTCTACAAGGCCACTAGAAATGTCATAGATAAGAATAAGAGCAATAACCATGTATTTGGAGAGAGTCTCACGCCACCACGCTCATTCTCCCGCCGTCCCACCAGCTCGTTACCACCAACTTCTTCCTCCCGCTCTCCCGCGATCTCCCGCAATCTCCCGGTCTATGAAAAAACCTCCCGCCAAACGTGTTAAATGAACCAGGTACCATATCGTATGCAATTTTTGTTTATTCAACGGAAGGGGGGGGGGGGGGTAATAATAGAGCAGAATGATATAGCAATGAAATCTCAATGTGCTTTACAAGAAATTAGTGCACATGTTTTATACAGACATGCACGTTTTGTATGTTATAAAAAAAATCATTACAAGCTACTGTTAAGGAACCTAGTATGCAGGAACTAACGCCATTTATGTAAAAGGGCCACTTTTCATTTACAATCATATATATAAGGCTAGTATAGGGACTGACAGAGAATCTAGTGTTGATGGGGTTGCATATTCCTTTACTATAAGAATCCGTGTTATTTCTACCTATAACATTCAACTTCTCGATACATATCTTAAATAAAATATAAAATAGCTTGAGTGCTTTATCAACAATTTTCCACCGATAATTATTTGATCAAGGTCAATCGCTGTCGAAAACTTCCAAAAAAAAATCAAATGTAGATAACAGCTCTTATATTGAGGGCGTGTAAAATAAAAAAAAAATTAAATGTCCACAATAGCTATAAACATGACACTTTCTGCAGTATTTGTCAATGAAACAATCTCGAATATTCATAAAAAGAAACAGTTTGGATACATTCTCTTTAAATACCCATTTAAAAAAAGAAATCATTAAAATGACCCAGATCCCCATTTCTGAGATGCCTGAAAAAGACTAAGTTAGCCATTTTAAAATTGTAAAATAACTTGTTTATTCTAATAGTTATAACATGCTCTTTGCAAAAAATACATTACCAAAAATCCCCTCAAAAATTCCCAAAACAGCCGGACTTCTTTAACCATTTGACAAATTACTGCTTTCATTGTATTTTATCAATTATGGCCTTGTCGTTTGACTGTTTGGGGTCACAATGTCTAATAAACAGACTACTGTTTATTAACAATACAGAAACGCATAGTACGGATTATTAATAACCCCCTAGCAAACATTCTTGAAAGTTATTGCAACACAATCGTTGAAGACGAGTTGTCATTATTGGCTGGACCTAGTCCAAACTTTGTCATCACTTTGTTGTGCCATTAATTGGTGGAGAATGCTGTATATTGTAGTATTTCCTAACCTTCCTGTGAATTTGGCAAGTATTTTGAACTGAAACTAAAATGGTATAAATGTTTGAATCTGTAAAATGTATTATTTCAAAAGTTACAAAGATAGCCTGTTGAATAGCATCAGTGCACAATAAACGTGACTATCTGTCACTTCTGCATTTTATGACAAACCTTTCTATTAAAGTTATTCTAACGTGGTAAAAATCAATAGGGGCACGTGTTATTGGCTAAATTTTATGAACATATCCTTAAAATATCTTTAAAGTATACAATAAGCGAAATGTTGTATTTCTATTTATTAAAACATTTTTTAACAGGGTAACATTAACCAGCTCGCAGGCTGTTTGACATAATGGTCCTGCATGAAGAAGGACAAATAAACATTTCAAAGGAAAATAGTAGTTTTGTATAAGCGGTAAAAATAGAAACAACATAAATAGGTAAAACAAACATAACGGAAAGAGGGGAAAAAAAGATATTCATACATCCTGATAAAAAAACACATCTATGGATAAGCGGATCTACAAGTTAAGTATAATCAGTTAGAAAATGAAAATAAAAATAGAACAAGAAATGTCTATAGCAGCTACATAGGCCTCGACCTAACAATTATATAAATAAATATCAAATAAACAATATCAAATATACAACGTAATGTAGGTATTTGTAATTTCCTAGATAATAGAGTTAGAAACACTTTTAGTTAGTTATTGCATTTAATGCTGTAGTAATAAGAAGCTAAAGATTTTTAAAGGAAATTACGATTTACTTATTTGCTCAACTTATTCATATTTAAATCATTATGACGGGAGCAATAATTGTAGGAAGCACCCAATCTGTGCTTGAAAATGTAACTGTATTACCTATTCTACGCTTCAACTTTTAATTTCAAGTTAGGCAACAAACACCCATATTTAATTGTATGATGCCTAACCATCTATGAACATTGCTTTATTATGTCTTCAGGTCTCTACACATTTATTAAACACATTACATTTGTTACAGCCACTATGTTTGTAAAAAAGGAATACTAAATGCGCTAAGATATTTAATGTTTGTGTGAATGATATACATATTATTCATTTAAATGGCCATGCACAATAGCTATAAACAAGACATTTTCTGCATTACTTTTCGAAGAAATAATCTCCAACATTTTATTAAAAAAGAATAGGGAAATGTTGTCACACAGCAGTTTTGATAATTTTTTGGAAAATTCCAATTAAAAATAATAAAATTTAAAAGACCCAAACCCTCATTTCTGAAATGCCTAAAAGGTAAGTTTAGAGCCATTTTAAAATGTGGCCACGTGTATCTTCTTAGTAATGACATTCTGTTATCAAAAAAACATAATGCCAACAATTCTCCAAACAGCCGGGCCTCTTTTTTCCATTTTACAACTAACTACTTTCATTGTGCTCTTGTATTGCCTTATGTCCGTTATGGCCTTGCCGTTTGACTGTTTGGGGTCACAATCATGTATAAAACACAATCTACTAAAATATTAACAAAACAGAAATGCATAGTACGGATTAAAAACAACACTGGTTTTGGTTCACATTCTGACCTGTTATTCTGCTACGGTAAGCTTCTCAAAATTGACGATCTTTTTTATTAAAACACAGGTATTATTATGTATCAATCGTCAACAAATGAAATTCCTGATGCTTTAATGTCAATATTCACAATAAATAGTACAATTCATTCTTACCCGACTAGACAAAATAATTTGCTACATTTACCTTGTACAAGAACGTTATTTCCAATAAAACTTTGATGTTTACTGGACCTAAATTCTGAAATAATACCAAACTTAAACAATCAACTTCTTTGAATTCTCAAAGCTTTTTTCTTGAACCAATACAAGTCCTGATTGTATTGATCATGTGTAGGTTGAAGTAAAGGTATTGAGAATGTATTGAGACGGGTGTACATTTATATATGTAAATGCTCTTTAACAAAATGAACATATTTTGTCTCGTGTTTTCTATTTATACATTGTGTGTTTTTTAAACATTTTTCTTATATAAATACTTTTTCAATATATATAATTTTGTTGAGTATTTAAAACTCCGGCTTACAATATTTTTCTGCATTAACCTTTTCGTTTATATATCTTTCTCATCGCGCCATGTCAATTTATCGACGATTTTCTTCATCATACTTTGTACGGAATCTATTCTTTACAAGCTTTGCATTTTTGTTTAGGTCTGGTCATATCTCACTCTCAAATAAATATATTCGTCTTCTTGTAAAAGCTGTTAAATAACTCAATCAATAACTAAATTTGTAACATGTTTCTAATTCCCTTGAGGGTGATTATTATTTTATATTGTAACATTTGTATCATGTGAATTGTGAAATAAAAAAAACAATCGACTGAAACTGAAACTAACTATAAAACGGACTAAACACAGAGCGAGTGTCACGCACCCGCTGCAATATTTGGTTGCATTTGTTTCTTAGCCACCGTATGTGAAGGTGCGGCGAAGGGCCTGGCTCTTGACTTAAATAGTGGGATTAAACTATAGGTAAGTTCGTATCTTTGTTTGTCGTATTCCGAGCAAAAATATGGATTCCTTGTCCTGATTTGTCGTAAAACAATGAGGAGGGGGTTTCTAATAATTACATCCTTGATATTATTTTTGTATATAGAAATGCTTTTGGGCCATTAATTTTCATCAAAAGTGTTGTTAATTCATTTACGTTTATACATGCACCACTGTGGCTTAAAACAAGACGAACACTGTATTACATTAACTATTTTTGTGAACCCAATATTCAAAATGTCCTCGTATTCTTTCTTATTCCATGTTAGAGTGAAATGTCGAAATGATACAAAATTGAGGTGGGTCGAAAAGAGGAAGGAGGGAACGGGTAACAGGGAATTCATGTTATTTTGTAGAACCATCTCCATATTGCTTTACCGCGCTGCCATTTTCTTCCTTTCAACTGAACCCCTAATCTTTGAAGGCTCAATTTATTTAAATTCCGAAATCTTTGGTGGTAACATGTGGCCTCTGATGTTCAGGTGAACTCCCTGAGCAAATATTTTCTCTCCTTCATTTGATTAATGAAAAAAGAAATCGTTGGAGAAAAGCTGTCATAATATATAGGCTGGATCTAGTCCAAATGTTGTCATAAATTGTTACAACTCTATTACTTTAATATTGTTGTGCCACACCTTTGTGGGGCATGCTGTTTATGGCAGTATCTCCTAACCTTCCTGGATGGATCTCCCAACTCCCAGTTTGCTCAACTTATTCATATTATACAAATTATGACGGGAGCAATGTACTATAGGAAGTATCAAAGCATTGTTTGAAAATATATAACTGTATTACCTATTTTACGCTTAATATTTTATTTTTTTCAAGTTAGGCAGCAAACACCGAACAATTACACTCTAAAAAAAAACTGCTCAATTTGAGTACAAATGTTACTCTTTTGAGTAGTCAAAAGGGAACCACCCGACTTTTGAGTAAACTTTACTCAGCATGTGTTGAGTAACAAATCTACTCATATGTTGAGTAAAAATATTACTGTAAAGACTAAATCTCTACTCAGTTTGAATGAGTCAACCTTTACTCAATATTTACTCCTTTGTTGAGCGGTTCCCTTTTTTACTCAGTACTGGGTAGAAACGTAATCAACTCATGTCGAGTAAGAAACTGCTCATGAGTTGAGCCAAATTTTACTCAATTAACGAGTACATGTTTTGACTCAAATTGTTTGAGCAATTTTTTGCTCAAATATTGAGTATGATGTTATCTGGGTAACGCTTAGTTGTTCAATCAATATTGAGTAAAAACATGTACTAAGTTAAGTACATGTTTTTACTCAATACTGACTAAAACAAAGGTGGATTCAACTAGGGTTTTAACTTTTTGACTAAGGGTTTAACTAAACCGCTGATTAATATTGTTCTTTTTTTAACAGCTGTTAGGTAACCATTATTTGTCAATAGAGAATATAAACCATAATTTTGCCTGATTTCTAAATTTAGCATTGATTTGAAGTTCTTCACTCACACACTATGCAAATAGCATAAAGTCAACATTTTAAATTCAGTAACATAATTCGTGGACTTTAATTTCCCAAATCAGTTTGAATCACAGTGAAAACTCAGAGTTCTCTCATCAAAGAAAGACTCTCATTGTTAGTCCATCTGTACTAGGGTCCATGGTTTAATAAGATCCTCGGTACGAATTCCATGAATGAGACGATCAAAGAAGTCCCATATGACAGCTGCCTGGGCAGGGTAATCCAGCTGTAGTACTTGAAACATCTTGTAGCAGTAGTCAACTGCTGCTGTCAATAAAGAGCATGAATAGGGGCTTCTCTCGAGGACTACATAACACTGTCCTAGCTTCCTCGGTGCTCTTCAAAGCACCAACAAAAACAGTGGGCTCATTCCTCTGAAGGAGGCCAGAAAAAATGTCCAAGCCAGTTCCTTCCTAGATGTCGGTTGGAGCTCTTCCAAGCTCGATCAATGAGCTCAGAATTTCTTCCCAATGTGTCACAATCATCTATCTCAGTTCTTTCGCATCTTTCTGCACGCGCACATGCATGCACGAGACATGCACATGGCGGACAATGATATATGACAACATATACAGTTCCTCAGGTAGACAAAGGAACATACAGCTGCAATTATGTAAAAATGTGTAGAACAGGTGTCACATGCATATCGACAGCTAGTTGCACTTTCCATCGATCCAACTCTCACTCGCACCCGAGGTAAATTCGGGTAAGAGATCAATGTTGAGTTATTTATCACCTGCCGCCGCGTAATATCCAACCGTAGTTTACTCAAAATTGACACAAACGAAGTTCTTACTCAATGTTGAGTCATTGATTTACTCTTTATCGAAGGTAACAAATTACTCGGATGACGAGTACCACTAAAATTGACTTCTTACTCCAGCGTGAGTACTGAATTGCTCATTTTGTTACTCAGCTTGTTTTACTCGGCACAATTTACTCGCTGACATTAAGAGTGTATAAATAACTATTTTATCTATGAACATTGCTCTATATGTCGCATTTTATCTGTTTTGGCCACTATGCTATATTACAAAATAAATACTATATGCTCTAAAATCTTTAATTTTTGTGTAAATGACATAGATTATTTATTATTTACAACAATTATGGTTGAAGATAAACTTGAGTTCTGGTAAATATAGAAAAATACATTGTCACAGAATCCAACGAAACTTACACTGAATGTTCAAGATTACAAATAAATGACATGCGCCAAACAATTTCGGTAGAAATTGTATAGTGGAAATCCGGGTAAGTAGGCCCGACACCTTGGCTTTAACACAGGTCATTATGTGGAAATGGGAGTTGTGGTTTTTATCGAAGATGATGCCAAGTAAGTTTTTGTGCGTTTGTTTTTATTTTACTGGTTCAAAATACCAATCTACTGCAGCATGAACAACCAAGCATAAACCATGGCAATTTTCTCTCAAAATTCTATTCCCATACCAGAGCTCAAGATTAGCTTTAATCTATAAGTGCTTGCCGCGAAATGATCAGGAGCCAGGCATTTGCGCTTATCGTGCACGGATGCCGTTCAACGCACTATCCTTGTAACATTCGAAACATGCTACACTCTAAAAAAAAACTGCTTAATTTGAGTAAAAATGTTACTATTTTGAGTAGTCAAAAGGGAACCACCCGACTTTTGAGTAAAATTTACTCAGCATGTGTTGAGTAACAAATCTACTCATCTGTTGAGTAAAAATATTACTCAATAAAAGACTAAATCTCTACTCAGTTTGAATGAGTCAACCTTTACTCAATATTTACTCCTTTGTTGAGCGGTTCCCTTTTTTACTCAGCATCTGGGTAGAAACGTAATCAACTCATGTCGAGTAAGAAACTGCTCATGAGTTGAGCCAAATTTTACTCAATTAACGAGTACATGTTTTGACTCAAATTGTTTGAGCAATCTTTTGCTCAAATATTGAGTATGATGTTTTCTGGGTAACGCTTAGTTGCTCAATCAATATTTAGTAAAAACATCTTCTAAGTTAAGTACATGTTTTTACTCAATACTGATTAAAACAAAGGTGCATTCAACTAGGGTTTTAACTTTTTGACTAAGGGTTTAACGAAACCGCTGATTAATATTGTTCTTTTTTTAACAGCTGTTAAGTAACCATTATTTGTCAATAGAGAATTTGAACCATAATTTTGACTGATTTCTAAATTTAGCATTGATTTGAAGTTCTTCACTCACACACTATGCAAATAACATAAAGTCAACGACATTTTAAATT
The DNA here is from genome assembly GCA_035222895.1 of Strongylocentrotus droebachiensis. Taxonomy (NCBI): domain Eukaryota; kingdom Metazoa; phylum Echinodermata; class Echinoidea; order Camarodonta; family Strongylocentrotidae; genus Strongylocentrotus; species Strongylocentrotus droebachiensis. The sequence goes on along the minus strand of JAVYIG010006755.1, from coordinate 25,101 downwards.
CAGTAACATAATTTGTGGACTTTAATTTCCAAAATCAGTTTGAATCACAGTGAAAACTCAGAGTTCTCTCATCAAAGAAAGACTCTCATTGTTAGTCCATCTGTACTAGGGTCCATGGTTTAATAAGATCCTCGGTACGAATTCCATGAATGAGACGATCAAAGAAGTCCCATATGACAGCTGCCTGGGCAGGGTAATCCAGCTGTAGTACTTGAAACATCTTGTAGCAGTAGTCAGCTGCTGCTGTCAATGAAGAGCACACTGTAAAAAATATCTGTATTTTTACAGGAAAAAAAATACAGATTTGTAACGTTTTAACTAAATACAGCAATTCGGATGTATTTTTTACATATATCCCGTAAAAGTACTTCATTTTTATTGTGAGACTGACTTACATCAGAAATCTGTAATTTTAAGGCGAAATAGAGTACTAATACAGTTTGCCTGTAATTTTACAGATCTATCCCGTAAAAATACTTCATTTTTATTGTGAGACTTACTTACATCAGAAATTTGTAATTTTAAGGCATAATAGGGTTACTAATTCAGTTTGCCTGTAATTTTAAGGCAAAATAGAGTTACTAATACAGTTTGCCTGTAATTTTACAGATGAAATTGTTTACCTAAATGTATTTTTACAGATGTCTGTATTCGTACAACGATTTCTTAAATTGAATGGATATGGTGCAGTTTTACTTCGATGTGATTTAATTTGAATGCAGTTACTAGATTCTTTAACAAAATTCTGTTTTTATAATGTCGTTTTGATTGGACAGCATTTTACATTTCATGAAACTTATTTTACATATACTGTAGCATATTTACCGATTCCGTTTTCCAACTTTAAAATCCCAGACATGATTTCGAATAATTAGGCGTTACGAAGTAGAATAATTAAATTAAACGAGATTTAAAAGAAATTTAATATTGAAGTTTAATTTATATTCTACGAAGTATAAGCCTAATATGAGGAATCATGTCCCTCCCTGATTGAATGTTCTGTCAGTGTGACTATTAATACAATTGATTTTGTTGTCTTTTTCCCGCCCTTCTTTGCATGATTGAATGAGCCTTTTGTCTTTGAATAGTGATGCACGTGGCTTTGAGTGGGCTTCTTATACATGATGCGGAGGATGCTCATTTGCATATGAATGAAGTCCCATAGACTTTGAATGTGTACCATATTTCTACATTCATGCTGTAAAATTACATGGTGGTGTAAACAAATAAAACAAAATTGGGTCAAATACAAGTACACAAAAAGGTACTTCCACACCAAAGGGAGGCGAGTTGGCTCAGTCGGTAAAGCGTCCGTCTGTCGAACCAAAGATCCCGGGTTCGACTCCCACCCAAGCGGATGACTGAAACCTGCGTTGTGTGTTAACGTGCCCCTTCCCTTGTTCAGGTTATGTCAAGTGGAAAACACTCCGTCCCTCGGATAGGACGTTAAATGGAGGCCCCGTGTAGAGAAGAGTCACTACCTTTGCACGTTAAGAACCCACTGCACTATTCGTATAAGAGTAGGGGGAAACCCCGGTGTAGTGGTCCATCTGCACACCCCCAGTATAGTACGATAATACTCTGTAAAGAGGTCTGTACTCAAAAGGAAGAAGGGAAAGCTGTAAACCAAATTTACAAACATTTGTATTTATACAACGTTTTTGTACTATATTTTTACATTCATTCTGTAAAATTACATGGTGGTTGGTGTAAACAAATAAAACAAAATTGCTTCAAATACAAATACACAAAAAGGTACTTCCACACCAAAGCTGTAAACCAAATTAACAAACATATGTATTTATACAACATTTTTGTACTATGTTTTTACATTCATTCTGGTGTAATTTTAATCAACATACAATTTGTAAAAGAAAATACATGAAATGTTTGTAGGAGAAAATAACAACCAATCTGTATTTTTACAACGTAATTTATGGCGACTCTGCTGCCAGCAGATTTGCTGTAAAATTACAGAGATTTTTTTTACAGTGCATGAATAGGCGCTTCTCTCGAGGACTACATAACACTGTCCTGGCTTCCTCGGTGCTCCTCAAAGCACCAACAAAAACAGTGGGCTCCTTCCTCTGAAGGAGGCCAGAAAAAAAGTCCAAGCCAGTTCCTTCCTAAAATGATACCATTTGGATATGTAGTTAATATGGTAGGAATTAACAAGGTAGAGGTTAATATGTGCATTAAGTTTCGATAGGATGATAACAACTAATTGGTTTTGATAAAAAGAAGATTGTCTTTTTCGGGGGGAAGTTGTCCTACTCCGAGTCCTAGGGAGAGTCAAAATCACATTAATGACATCGACAGTGACAACAATAATTTCACAATCTTGATCAACACAGTGTCCTTGAGACTTGACTAAATATCACACGGTAGCTCTTTTAATATTACCGTGAGGATTTCTTACCTTGATGTCGGTTGGAGCTCTTCCAAGCTCGATCCATGAGCTCAGAATTTCTTCCCAATGTGTCACATCTATCTCAGTTCTTTCGCATCTTTCTGCACGCGCACATGCATGCACGAGACATGCACATGACGGACAATGAAAGAGGACAAAATATACAGTTCCTTAGGTAGACAAAGGAACATACAGCTGCTATTATGTAAAAATGTGTAGAACAGGTGTCACATGCATATTGACAGCTAGTTGCACTTTCCATCGATCCAACTTTCACTCGCACCCGATAGTGTGGTACGGTATGTCACTGAGACAGGTCTCGTAGGATTTTTGTGCCAAAGTTGATTTTTTTTTGCTGTTTTGGTTTCAAAAGGGTCCCAATTGACCAAAAATGATGGGGTCCAAATTTTCACACCCCTCCTTCATTTCCTGGGGGGTCCTAGACCGGGAGCCAGTGGGGGTCAACCTAGCTGGGCAGGAAACCAATTTTAATATGCACAGATGTAAAGATCGCATAGCTCCACATAACAAATTGACCGTCTGGCATGGTCTAAGTGGTGAGTGTGACCAGGGGGACGCCCCCACCAAAAAATGTCCCTTTTGACGACAAAATAGTAAACATTGATTTGGTGTCATATGAAAGAGAGTTAAATTATCTACATTTTTATACCACTTTTAAAGGATTTGGGATTAATGAACATCGCAAATTTAAGTAAAAAACATGATTTTTGTGATTTTTTTTTCGAAAAATTTAATTTTATAAAAAAACATTATTTTCCATATATCAAAATCGGAAAATTGCATTTTTTTCATAACTTTCCAGGATTGTGCATATGTACAACGACAATATCCTGTGCGAGGGAGAGCTTTATATATCGTTTCAATAAAAAGTTATAGCAATCCAAAGTTATTGATTTGATTTCCACAAAAACAACATTTTTGCCCACATGTGTAATAACCGTATGCATATACGTGCATTAGTGTATTAAGGACCTGTTTGGTGTGTTTAATAATAATAATAATAATAATAATTAGTAGCCTAATAGTCCACTCCAAATTTTATTGAACCGAAACGGAAATTCTTTTTGCCCAATTGATCGTGAGCCCGGCAGCCACTGAGCAGCGCCAGATCGACGTTTACATCGAGTTTGAAAGATAGCTTTGAACTAAAACCTCTAATCACCATGTATTTGATGTCAAAAGATGGATATTTAAAATACTTTCATTCTGATATCAATTTCAATGAGTGATGTAGTGTGTGAAATATAAATTTTGAGCCAAAAAGGTGCTTTATTGTAGTTATTCCTCTGATTTTTGCCAGTATAAAGGTATATTGAACTTGACAAAAGTGATTAGACATTTAGTAGTGCAGAAAGTGCAACAGTTTGGGAATTGGGGATGGGGCAAACATTCCAGGGGGCTCACTTTTCAGGGGCAGTGGCGTAATGAATAAAAACGTTTTTTGGGGGCAGAAGAAAAATCTGCACCACCACCACTCTTACACGTTACATGCCGGCCCCGCGGAACGTTTTTCTAAGTGGAGTATTAACGATCAGGTAGAGCGAAGCGAGTGCAGCGTAAATTGGCGTGGGGTCCAGTGTCTTTGCCCCGGCGGGGTCAAGGGGCGAAGCCCTCGGAAGCTGCACGGGTTTTAGGCATTAAATACGGTCAGATAAGCATATTTAGATACCTTATTTGTGACACTGCCATGTCACTTATTGAAGTAGGGTCCAGGGTGTGGAGCCCCCGGAAGCTCAGGGGTTTTAGGTATTTAATTACGGTCAGAAGAGCATATTTTGAAACCTCATTTGTGACACTGGCAGGTCACTCATTCTTTCTTTCTTTCTTTTTCTCTTAAACATACTTTTTCAAAAAAGTGAGGAGGGCTCGAGCCCTACCGTTCTGCAGGCCTTGACATGAATGCTTCTAAATAAGTATATTTGTTTGCCTAATTGTAAATTTGGGAGACTTGTCATTTTCCAACAAAGGCATACAAAAGTATAATTTACCTCCCCAAAAGAGAAAAAATCACAGAAAATCATGTCATTTCAGCAACATGTTAAAAAAAGACCATATGATTTATGCAACAGGCATGATAGAACTCTGATGTAGACGGTGATGTGTTGTCAAAATTATAAGCTGGTAACTTATGACATTTTACAATCATCAAATCGTGAGATCCTTAGAAGTATAAGGAGTTAGTAACGATTTTAAATTATTCATGGCTAAGCAGAAAATATTTCAAATTGATCTCAATTGTAGTTCTGGAACTTCCTATTTGAAACACACAAAGACTAAAACTGAGATTCAATCGAATCAAGTAGTTTCCTAATGTTCCTTCTATTTTTGTACCGAATTACTTGTAATCGAGAGCAAATATAACTTTGCATACCTAGCCGAAACTTATCATCTTATCACAATAGGAATTATGCGGAGTATTGGTTGTATACAAGCATACACGTGTTTTCTTAGTAGTCAGGCAAAATAAACCATTAAACCAAATATGACGATTAAGCAAATAATTACCGTTGGTGAAGGTGATGGAACAAACTATCACTTCCGAGGCGATCTGGATGTAGCTATCTTTCCGAAGCGAAGCTGAGGAAAGATAGCGTATATATTCTGATCGACGAGGAAGTGATAGTTTGCCATCGCCTGAAAACCAAAAGGTGATTATTTGCTTTATATTCCACATCTAAAACAATTACAAAAAGAAAAGGACGTGTATGCATCTACATAAAAGACACCTAGGCCCAAATTCACACCAAAAAAGTTTAAGTTTAACCCAATCCCTTGAGGGTAAGGTGCGCGCGCGTATGTGTTTTCTTTAATTGCGCTCATTGGTAATGCGCGCTTAATAACGCCTGTTTTAGTGCGCGTTTTGATAATCTTCAGTGAAAGTGCGTTGCCCTTTGTAGATAGTACCTCTATCTTCAATGAAAGTGCGTTGCACTGTGTAGATAGTAGTACTATCTACACAGTGTAACGAACTTTTTGCTTGTCCCATCAATAATGGGCGAACTATCTTTCCTCACGTGATTTACTTTTAACCAATCGTAGAGCAAGATTCTTAGTGTGTGGGATATAATATATTATATTCATGTTGATCGATGCACTAACTTGTCTTGGGCATTGGCAAGATTATGACAAGCGGCTGGTCGAAGGGGCGGGGTGGGGTTGGGGGGAGGCAACTGCCAATGCCCACATTTCCTGAAACATCCCAGAGTACAGGAGAAGAACTTATCAATTGCACTCAGCGCTCTAAATCCTTTGAACTTTCTGCACTACTAAATGTCTAATCACTTTTGTCAAGTTCAAAAACCTTTATACTGGCAAAAATCAGAGGAATATCTACAATAAAGCACCTTTTTGGCTAAAAAATTATATTTCACACACTACATCACTCATTGAAATTGATATCAGAATGAAGGTATTTTAATTATTCATGTTTTGACACCAAATACATGGTGATGAGAGGTTTTAGTTCAAAATTATCTTTAAAACTCGATGTAAACACACCAAACAGGTCCTTAATACACTAATGTACGTATATGCATACAGTTGTTAAACATGCGAGCAAAAATGTTGTTTTTGTGGAAATCAAATCAATAACTTTTGATTGCTATAACTTTTTATTGAAACGATAAATAAAGCTCTCCCTCGCACAGGATATTGATGTTGTACATATGCAAATTCCTGGAAAGTTATGAAAAAATGCAATTTTCCGATTTTGATATATGGAAAATAATGTTTTTGTATAAAATTAAATTTTTCGAAAAAAATCACAAAAATCATGTTTTTTACTTAAATTTGCGATGTTCATTAATCCCAAATCCTTTAAAATTGGTATCAAAATGTAGATAATTTAACTCTCTTTCATATGACACCAAATCAATGGTGGTTTAAGGTTTTCCTAAAATATTATTTACACAATACTATTTTGTCGTCAGAAGGGACACTTTTTTGGTGGGGGGTGTCCCCCTGGCCACACCCACCACTTAGAACATGCCAGACGGTCAATTTGTTATGTGGAGCTATGCGATCTTTACATCTGTGCATATTAAAATTGGTTTCCTGCCCAGCTAGGTAGACCCCCACTGGCTCCCGTTCTGGGACCCCCCCCCCCCCCCCCCCAGGAAATGAAGGAGGGGTCTGAAAATTTGGACCCCATCATTTTTGGCTAATTGGGACCCTTTTGAAGCCAAAACAGCAAAAAAAAAAATCAACTTTGGCACAAAAATCCTACGGATTACATACCGTACCGCACTACGAGGTAAATTCGGGTAAGAGATCAATGTTGAGTTATTTATCACCTGCCGCCGCGTAGTCCCCAACCGTAGTTTACTCAAAATTGACACAAACGAAGTTCTTACTCAATGTTGAGTCATTGATTTACTCTTTATCGAAGGTAACAAATTACTCGGATGACGAGTACCACTGAAATTGACTTCTTACTCCAGCTTGAGTACTGAATTGCTCATTTTGTTACTCAGCTTGTTCTACTCGGCACAATTTACTCGCTGACGTTAAGAGTGTATACGTTTGAAAAGAATGAGCATAACTTTCTAGTTTTTGCTCAGATCCTATTGAAGTTCACAGTAAGGTTAAAAGATACTACGACAACTTTATGTTTTTTTTAATGAAAATCCAGAATAAATCATAGCAATTTTCTCTCAAAATTCTATTCCCATGCCAGAGCTCAAGAGTAGCTTTAATCTAAGTGCTTGCCGCGAAATGATCAGGAGCCAGGCATTTGCGCTTATCGTGCACGGATGCCGTTCAACGCAGTATCCTTGTAACATTTGAAAAATGCTACTTTAGACAAGAATGAGCCTAACTTTCTAGTTTTTGCTCAGATCCTATTGAAGTTCACAGTAAGGTTAAAAGATACTACGACAACTTTGTTTTTTTTTTAATGAAAATCCAGAATAAATCATAGTAATTTTCTCTCAAAATTCGATTCCCATACCAGAGCTCAAGATAAGCTTTAATCTATAAGTGCTTGCCGCGAAATGATCAGGAGCCACTGGCATTTGCGCTTATTGTGCACGGATGCCGTTCAACGCCCTATCCTTGTGACATTTGAAAAATGCTTCTTTAGACAAGGATGAGCCTAACTTTCTAGTTTTTGCTCAGATCCTATTGAAATTCACAGTTCGGTTAAAAGGTTCAAGGTTCAAGGTTCATTTTATTTCTTTCTTTCACAACATTTTTACATATAATAATAGAACAAAAAACAGCATAAGAAAAAACAATTTAAGTGCAATTTTAAGTCGATATATAATCCAAATGAAAGAAAGTGGAGACCTTAGAAAAGCTGGGCTTGTAAGAACAGGGTCCCCATATAACATAATCCATCAATGTTTCACTTTTAAAAATGTTTCAAAGTTATCAAAACTATACATGATTAAATATGGGGGAAATATTTACAAGGGATAGCTTGAATTTTGAAAAGGAGAGGATGAAAATATATACAAAGGGATCGAGAGGAAAAAAGCAAACTGGAACTAGAAAAACAACAAAACAGAGAAAAAACAGAGAAAGAAGAAAGTTATATGTATATAAGGGAAAAAGGTATATGGTGTAAAGAAAAAGAAAAATAGAAGAGAGGAGCGAGGGGGGGAGAATGTGAACTGCTGACATTTATATTGAATAATAAAACAAATTGATAAATTATTACCTAATATCATTTCTGGTGATATAATTTTTACGTTAATTGTCGACATAGTTACTCAATAAATGTAATTTCAATTTGCGTTTAAAAACAAAGACACTGACAGATCTAGTTACATTGATAGGAGGTGAGTTCCAAAACTTGGGACCAGTACAAGCCAGCGTCTTCAGAGCAAAAACAGTTCTTACACGTGGAATATGAAGTGCAGTTGCCTGCCTTGTATTATAGCTATGAATTTGATTGTCCTTTGAAATATTTGTACTAACGCATTTGGGAGAGTACCATTTTCAAAACCATACATAATTGCGCCTAACTGTATAAAGTAAATATCTTCAACCTTCAATAGCTCATTACTGTAGAACAAAACATTAGTATGAGCACGATAGCTTGCATTAAAAACAACTCTAACCACCCTCTTTTGGGCAACACAAATCTTATCTAATTGTGTTTTCAATGACTTCCCCCATGCCAGCACTCCATAATTGAGATAAGGCAAAATTAAAGTAGAATACAAAATAAGCAACATTTCTTGTGGGACAAAAGAACTTAATTTATAAATTACACCAGTATTTCTAGACACGACTTTACAAATATTAGTACAATGGGATGCCCAAGACAGCTTCTGATCAATATGTAGCCCAAGAAACTTGGTGGAAGTTACTCTCACAACATTAACATCATCAAAAAATACATTTCCAGGTACATCCTTTAGGGAGTTACTAAAAAACATATAGTTTGTCTTTTGAAGATTCAAGGACAACATATTTGCATGAATCCACAAAATAACTTTCTTTGATTCAATATTAACTGTATCTAATAAAACTTCAGGGTTTTTATGAGAAAAAAATACACTTGAATCATCTGCAAAAAATATGAAAGATAGTACATCAGATGGAAGATAAAAATCATTAATATATAATATAAAAAGAAGGGGGCCAAGAAGGGACCCCTGAGGGACCCCACAAGATATAGTTTGAAGACTTGAGTCAGTTCCATTTAATGATACATATTGTTTTCTGCCTGTTAAATAGCTCCTGAACCAGCTAAGAGTGATGCCCCTCACTCCATAATATGACAATTTACTTATTAAAATTTCATGATCAACCGTATCAAACGCCTTAGAGAAATACAAAAATAAACCAATTGTATGAAGGTGACCATCTAGTGCTTGAGCTATTTTATCAACAAAGTGTAAAATTGCATGTGTAGTGGTGTGCTTTTCACGAAAGCCAAACTGGAGTTTTGAAAATATTTTAGTCTTTTTAAAAAATATCACTGTTCTACCATATATAAGCTTTTCTAAAAGCTTTGAAAAGGATGTCAATAATGAAATGGGTCTATAATTACTTAATGTTTGAGGATCACCCTTTTTAAAAATTGGCACTACCTTAGCAATTTTCATTTGTCCTGGTACAATACCAGATAAGAAAGACAAATTATAAATATGAACAAGTGGTATCACAATTCCATGTATAATATCCTTAATTAATTCATTTGTTATACCATCGAAGCCAGGACTCGAAGCCAGGACTCGAAGGTACTACGAAAACTTTATGTTTTTAATGAAATTTCAATGAGAACGGCTATATGTACTTTTTAGGATATATATCATCAATCAAAATGTCGTCACATTTGATTTTAGTCACCCCATAGACGACAAAACAAGCAATCATATTGGTTGTGCATCCATTCAATCATGCAACCACTTGATTCCATTGAGCCTTTTCCGTTGTTTTGTTTTATTTTGTTTTAATTCCAATCTTTGTTTGCGTTTTTGAACGACTGCACAATTTTACCCCATATTTGGATTACTCTTAATATAATTGTCGGAGAGTCGGCACGATTGTCAGCTGTGCAAAGACTTCTCTGATTTATTACAGATCACGCTAATTACACATGTACTCTGTGTTTTTCTTTTTATTAAAAAGAGGTGCCGTTGATTCAAACCAATTGCAACTTTTAATTATATGCATTTACTTAAAAGATAGGATTAATTTAAGGCTGCGATTGAATCACAATTCTTTTTAAGAGGTGACCCTGATCTTATACTTTACTGGTCGTAACCGGTGCAAATTCTTTTTTATCATCAGAGTATATTATGGATTTCAAATATAATAAGAATATAGGCAACATATGCATGCATAATACAATTATGTTCGTATCGCTATTTAATTGTTTAACTCAGTATTTTTTTTAATCCTCATGCTTTGTTGATCGAATGAGCTTTTAATTTGTTGTATTTAAATGGGCGTGTTTATTCTTAAGTTGTGAACTCAATTTGTTCAGCCTTAAAGGTACTATGTCCCATTTGCAGGCCAAACAAATGAAAAGATTTAATTCCAACGGCATTTGAAAGACAATGCTAATTGAAAACTTCCCTTAAAAAAAGGGGGGCTTGAAAATGTCTTTAAGTGGGAAAATAATGAATATAAGTTGTCGAATCGACTTAGGAGCTATAGAGCCAGTAAGTAACTCTTTCAGACCATTTTACCGAATGGTCGTATTTTTTATGCTGCGCTAAGATTCAATCAGTGTAATTTTGGCCATTAGAAGAAGTGGGTTATTGATGTAGACAAACGCTCATACCCTTTACAGCTCATTGTATGTATGTTATTACCAAAGATGAAAAGTTTAGCAAGTAAACGGGTTTCCTTGCATAATTTGAATATAAGGACACTGCTAACGTTTAAATTTCACAGATTTGACATACATGACATATTCATCATTCCTGCAAAGTTCTGCAGAATTCGATGTTGGCTGCAAAAGGGACATAGTATCTTTTAGGCTGCTATTTTTAATACTATATGTTCTTTGAAAAAAAACATGTACCACATCATTTACATGTGAAATATCAATTTACTGTGCACGTCATTGAAGGTTTAAAACCCCCCCCCCGCCCCCCCCCCCCCTCCTCCTCCAAAAAAAATAATAACAAACATATGCTACATTTAAATTCATGCTAAATACGTCCCCTTTTGTTAAGTCCAACTTAGAGATAAGTTCAAGTTAGGATCTTTGTGAAACACCCCCCCCCCCCCTGGAGTGCAAAGGAAAATGATACCTGAGATGTTGATTAGGCAGTTGAAGTTCATGGGTCACATTACACGTAAAGAAGGCCTAGAGAATATTGCGTTGACAGGGAAAATTGTGGGAAGAAGGAGTAGGGGAAGAAGGAGGATACTTTGAATGGACAGTCTGCAGCAATTGTTGGAAGAGAGAGGTGTGAAAGAACTGGGAGTGGTACTAAATACAGAAGGATAGGAGCCGAGGGTTGTGGAACAGTATGATCGCCAAAGTCAAACGATATGGCACTTAGAGAGAGAGAGAGAGAGAGACTCATCAGAGTAAATCACAGGAATGAACCGACAGACATTCAAAATCAGACAATATAAGCGAAAGCTGAAGGAACATAGAGCACGAAAAATTAATCGGCTGAGATTGAGTTGACGAATTCAGTTGGTTAAAGCCCCTTAAAAAGCCCAATATTTTGATGGCATAATATCACTTAAATTGTATCATAATGTGAAAAAGCATGTCATTTAAAACACATTTTTGCATGGATTTTCAAAACAAATGTGTTTGAAGTCAAATATTGATAAAAGAATACAGAATTTAGGTTTTCAGCGTACCCAAATTAAGTATTCTTTTTCAATATTTGTTTTGGGGAAGGGGAGTCTTTGCACATAATTTAAGTGAAATTTTGCCGTCAATCTGTTGGCGATTTTGGAATTCCCAATAATTTAAAGGGCTTTAAGGATAATCCGGAAAAAATAGAAAATTCTGATTTATAAAAAGGTGTAATCCATCAGAAACAAATTGGCAACTTTGTGACGTCACTGTCGAGTACTTCCATTTGCTAATTCCATAACTTAAACAAAAAGGTTGAGTTCTGGGGATTGGTGATTGGTGAAAAATCATTTGTGAGCATTATTATTGTTATTATGCAAATGTCGAAGAACATCAGAGAAAGAATGTTCCCTGAAAAGCATGGCTCTTTAAATACCTTCATATTCTGAATATGACAAGTAACAGCTTAAAAGTGAGGCCTAACTTTTATGCCACAGTTTGTGTAGTCCCATTTACATCTTTCTGTGTACAGTGCCCGTTACTTAACCAAGATTTGGCCAAATTTGTTATATTTTGATGACTCCAAAACCTTGCAGTACACACCAATACTTATATGCTACATGATCAACTATTTCTGATCGATTCCACGCCGTTTATTTCACAATGCAATCGCATGATCCGACTCAACTTTATGTTTAAAGGGATTTTTTAACTTTGCCTCTGATTCTAACAAAAAATCCTGGATTAAGCTCATGCTGAAATTATAATTATAAACCTTTAGGTCATACATGTATTCCATGACTTTTACGAGACAATTATCAGGATATCTATCATTGGAGTTAGACATTTCAGAATTCGTTTTCCTGATGGTTTTTATAACACTATAAAGCCAGACCTACAGTGGCGGCTAATACGTCAGCCGCTCCCTCAAACCCCCCCCCCCCTTATCCCACTAGGGTGGTCAGGAATGACACACACTTCGCCTTTTACCTCCCCACGGTCTAGGAAGACCAAGAATAGGCCGAGTGAAGCGAGAGAAATGTTACAAAGTCCATCCGGTATTACTAGTGCCAAACAGAGTAGAATGGAGACAGACAAGAGTATGAATACGGCTTTATCCATGTCCTATCTTGATTTTCTTACATTTATCACCTTTATAATTAACAGTTTTGAAAGAGAAACTACGCACTCGAATCGAATCCGTCTGGTGGTCTGGCTTTTTATATTCTCAAGTCAGTGATTTTTAAAACCATTCAGACATCAGCTGAAAAAGAATTTCAAATAGACTTGTATTTACCTAAAAGGATTTCAGTTATAATTTTGTATAACCCATGTAAAAAGATGAATTTGGAAAGCCTAAATGAGCTGTTAACAGATTGCCCAAAAAGAATAATCATTTGCGGTGATTTTAACGCACACAATAAATTATGGGGTAGTGTAGTTACGGAAGAATTTATTCAGCATAATGATTTGGTATTATTAAACGATGGGTCACCTACACGACTGGATCCTCACACAGGAAAGTTTTCTGCCTTAGACCTGACTATGGTATCAAAAGGACTAGCCTCATCTGCCAACTGGCAAGGGAATTGTATAGAAAGGAAATTACTAAACAATTAAGTGTACTGGATCAGACTGAATTTAAAATGTTGAATGTTCAAGGAAAATATGACTATTTTGCACAAGCAGTTTTAGTATCTGCTGATATCATGTTTGCAAAGAAAGGAAAGAAGCATCAATACTTGAACCCCATTCCATGGTGGAATGAAGGTGCCGAACGGCGATCAAGCTAAGAAACTCGGCTAGAAATATATTTGAGAAGAAAACACTGCTGTTTGAGGATCTTAAAATTCATATGGAGAAAAAGGCATATGAACAAAAAATAAAAAGAAGGGCACAAAGAGAATACTGGCATCAATACTGTAAAAAAATTATCTCGTTCCACGGATATAAGTACGTTATGGAAGAATGTAAAAGGTATTCAGAATACCCAACCACGTAATATTCCTACTATTACTAGAGAGAGCTCGGAGACTCCCATTACAAACGCGCTTGATAAAGCAAACACCTTTATGGAAAGTTTGTGTAGTGTAGGCTCATCGTTGAGTGTAAACGATTATGAAAGCAGGAACGAATTTGAACAGGAAATTATAGATAAGCTTGATTTAAGTCATGAAAGAGAAAGTGTATTAAATGAATACTTTAAAGTAACTGAATTGGAAAAGAGTATAACTGAGATGAAGGATTCTGCACCCGGGCAGGACGGAATATTACCCAAACTGATTGGACAGTTGCCAGATAGTGCTATCCAGTATCTTCTCGATTTGTTTAATGAGATCTGGGACAGTTCCATCCTGCCCGGACAATGTTTGCACTCCATTCTAATTCCAGTTTTTAAAGCTGGAAGAGATCCATCAAACCCTTCATCATACAGACCTATCTCACTATCCCCAGTACTCTGTAATCTTATGGAGAGGATGGTCAAAAACCGTTTGACATGGTTTATTGAAAAATACGATATTATTACCCCGTTACAATCGGGTTTTCGAAAAGAGAGGAGCACAGTGGACCAACTCATTAGATTAGAGACCGATGTTCATAAGGCCTTATTGAATAAAGAGTACACAATCGTACTCTTCTTAGACTTAGAGAAAGCCTGCTATGTACTATGGAGAAAAGGAATTATATATAAAATGTACGAAGCAGGTTTGAGAGGAAATATTTTGAAAAGGGTAGAAGCATTTTTTTAGCCGGAGGACGGCTCAAGTTAGAGTAGACGGTACACTGTCAAACAGTAAGGTATTACTACAAGGAATCCCACAGGAAGGTGAAATCAGCCCACTGCTATTTACATTCATGCTGAATGATCTTGATTTTTTAAACAAAATAGCCAACGTTTTTATATATGCAGATGATATTTTTATATGCTTCTCTAGCCGAAACTTGAAATTTGCAATAAATAAAGTTCAAACGGCTTTGAAAGAGATAGAAAACTGGTGTAAAAGATGGGGTGTTTATGTCTCATCTTTAAAGTAAAAAACAGTCCTATTTGGTAGACGGGAAATAAAAGAAGTCAAGCTAAAGATTAATGATTGCATTATTCCTCATCATAATTCACACAAATTCCTAGGAATCTGGTTTGACCACAGTTTAATCTGGGCTACTCATGTTGATTTATTGTTGAAAAATGCAAAAAACGTCTGAACTTATTACGCTGTATAGCGGGTACGCAATGGGGATGCAACTCCCGAGTATTGCTAATGGTATATAAAGGCCTTATCAGGCCTATTATAGATTATGGATGCGAAGCATATGGGTCAGCATCAAATACTCTTTTGAAAAAAATTGATTCTATCAAATACCAAGCTCTTAGGATTATTACTGGTGGATTACCCATGACATCACTAGCAGCGCTTCAGGTCGAGTGCGGGGAGCCCCCTCTGAATTTCGTAGACAGGTCTTTGTTGACAAATACAAATTCTTATTTACAATCAAGAAAGGATAATCATCTAATAAAGTATATACTACACAATTGTTGGCAATACGAATGTAATAAATGGAAAGAGAATTAGGGTCCTCTCATGCATAGAGCCTGCACTTTAGAAACACCAAACCTAGAAAAACAGGAAGATTGTATTCCTCGCACTCCTCCTTGGCATTGTGTGAAACCAAACGTCTCATTCTGTATACATGATCAAGTGAAGCAACCAGAATTACAAATGCTTATGCTACATTGATTGATCATCTCTTAACTAATAACTCCCCAAACGTAAAGAGTTATGGAGTAATTCATAATGGAATGAGTGACCATTCTATTATTTATTTAATTTGGAATGCCAATGTTTCATCACACCCCAGATTTATTAACTTTAGAAGTTGCAGCAAACTTAATGGTAATGAGTTTATAAATGATATTCGCAACTAGAAATGGGAGTATATAAATCAGTGCAATTCAATTGATGAAGCTGTTGAATTATGGCAAAATCTGTTGTTACAAGTTGTTGACAAACACATGCCATATCGTTCAAAAAGAATAAGTACTAGGGGCTCTCCGTGGATGAATGCAGGTATTTATAAACTCATGAAAAAGCGTGACAAACTGAAAGGGAGAGCGTGTAAACTTAAAGATGAAAAACTCATGTGTGAATATAGAGTACTACGTAATAAAGTTACTACTGATGTAAGAAAAGCAAAGAGAAAATACTACTCTGATTAATTCTCACTTTCTAGTGCTAATCCAAAACAGACTTGGAAGACATTACCATCTATCATTCCAAATAAGAAACGTGACACGCCAATAGTTGCGCTTAATTCAGAAAGTAATGTTGATACTGCTAATCTTTTCAATACCTTCCTCTCTGAAGTAGGAAGTAATTTAGCAAAAGAAACTCCTGATACGCCTCTCCCTATATAACAATATACCATTAATTAAGAGTTTTGGGTTTACCCCTGTAACCGAAAATGATTTGTTGGGAGTTATAAACAAATTGAAAAATACTAAATCTGTAGGTGTAGATAAAATATCAGTTTTTGTTTTAAAAGCATGTGCTACCGAGATATCACAGAGTATTGCCAACCTGATCAACCGCTCTTTGTTGAGCGGTAAATTTCCTCAACAATGGAAAAGGTCCAAGATTATCCCAATTCACAAAAGTGGAGTTAAGAGCTCTCCTTCGAATTATCGGCCCATCTCAATTTTGCCCTGCGTATCTAAAATACTGGAACGGGTTGTCCAAAGGCAAGTTTTGGAGTTTCTACATGAGAACAATATTTTGTCAGCCGTCCAATCTGGTTTCAGGCCACGTCACTAAACTAGTACCACTCTCCTAAAAGTAACTGATGACTGGCTTCACGCAACTGATAAGAAAGAGTATACGGGGGTTGTATTTGTGGACTATACTGTGAATTGTGATATTCTTATTAAGAAACTCAATAGCATAGAAATTTCTGGCACTCCATGTTCATGGTTTAAAAGCTACATGTCAGACAGAGTTAGTAGGACACTTATTAATGCAGAGCTTTCTTTCGAATCGGTTATTTAATGTGGTGTGCCCCAAGGTTCCCTTCTAGGGCCACTGCTCTTCATCGTATATATAAATCATTTAGTAAAATGTATAACAACTTGTCAAGTTCAGTTGTATGCTGATGATACTGTTTTATACTTCTCACATCCCTCTATAGATAGAATTGAATTAGCTTTGAACTCAGACCTAGAAATTATGTATTACTGGATGTGCCAAAACAAATTAAGTGTCAACTGTCAAAAAACAGTTTGTATGCTCATTGTAAGCAAGTCAAGCAACCACATGATATTTAAAAAGAATGTCCTCAGAGTTTCATTGAATGATATCTTCATAGATCAAGTTCATCATGTCAAGCACCTTGGCGTCTTAGTTGATCAAAAGTTAAACTGGAATTTACATATAGACAATATGTTGAAGAAAATTGGTCAAATGGTAGGCTTTCTAGGAAGACTTAGGCGATTCCTAAGTGAATCGGTACTGAAATTAATATATAGCTCACTGATCCTTCCGTATTTTGATGATGGTGATGTTATTTACAGTGCAGCTTTCAGGAAATATACAGATCGCCTTCAAAAATTGCAAAATAGGGCAGGCCGGATTATACTTAAAATAAAACCTGAATCTCATGTCTCTGTTCTGGAAATGCATAACGCTCTTAATTGGCAACTCTTGGACAAAAGAAGAAATCATCATTCCCTTGTTCTTATGTATAAAATTATGAGTAATCTAACCCCCAAGTATTTAAGAAATGAATTTGAGTTGAGAACCCATTCCTACCCTTCCCGGATTGGAGCTCAAATAAAATTACCCAAACCGAGAACAAATTACCTCAAAAGATCATTCAAGTTTAGAAACGCAAAGGCCTACAACACACTTCCTCCTCATATCAAATCGTCCCCTAGTGTTAATACATTCAAATCTAAGATTGCAGAACTGTTACAGTAACACATGGTCCCCCCTCCTTATCTTGTTATGATTACTGGTTTTTTATGAAATGTTTTTTTGTTTTCCTTTATTTTATATTACTTCTTTTTTTTCTTCCTCAAATGTATTTACTGTCGTTCATTTATGTATTTATGTTCTGTTTTGTTTATGTAATTGTTCCGGACCCCACGGAAGACCAGCTTTCCCATGTCGGGTTAGCTGAATGTGGGCTATCCACCGTATTTTATGCATTTTTACTATGTTTTTATACGGAAATAAATACTACTACTACTAAGTTGTGGACATTTAAACCAAATAAGAGCCAGGCACAACTAGACTATATCCTAGTGAACAAAAAGTGGAGAAACAGTGTGAAAGACTGTCAAGCTTTGAACTCGGACCATCGAATTGTCTCCACCAAAATGCAACTAAGCTTGAGAAGCAATAAGAAGGTAAAAGCCAAATCAAATCTTTCTCATGACTGGCAGCTCTTTAAATCAGATTGTAGTATTAAGGAAGCATATACAGTGTAGGTAAACAACAGATTTGGGCATTGTATCAAGATATCGAGAATCCTACAGCGAATGAGATCTACTCTGCACTAATAGAAGCTCACGAAGGAGCAGCCACGAAATACGTACCAAAGAGAAAGGGCAAGAAGAAACGGGTGCCATGGGAAAACGAATCAGGGAGAAACGGAAATGCCTTAAGGTAGCATATAATAAAAAGAATGGCGGAACAACTGCCGAACAAACAGAAACACTTGACAAAGCCAAGAAAGATCTCCAGGATGCAAATGAAGAAGAGCAGTCGAGTTACGTAGCTCAAAAATGCACTGAGATTGAGATTGGTGCAGTCCAACAGCAGACTAGGAAAGTATGGGATATTGTAAAAGAGATCACTGGAAAGGCCTCGACCCCAGTGGATCAGCTTAGAGGTAAAACACCCCAAGAGAGACTAAACCAGTGGAAAGATCACTTTTCTAATCTTCTTGGTCAACCTCCACCAGATAACAACAACCCAGTAAGGAAGGTGGTCCAAAAGACACTTCCAATTAAAACAAGCGAATTTACTTTTGCAGAACTCAAAGTGGCAGTTACCTCCCTTTACAATAATAAATGCCCAGGTGTGGATGGAATCCCAGCAGAGGTATGGAAGTCTGGTGCCCTTGACCAGCAGCTTTTGGAAGTATGTAACAGAACACTTATCCATGGCGAGAAACCAGACCTGTGGTCTAGGAGCATAATAATCCCTGTACCCAAGAAAGGAGATCTCAGTACCCCTCAAAACTACCGTGGGATAGCACTGACCCCAGTAGCTGCAAAAGTATTCAACAAAATGCTTTTTAATAGAATCCGTCCTCACCTGGAACCCCTTCTCCGCAAGAACCAGAATGGATTCCGTCCAGGAAGATCTACAGTGGCGCAAATTCGGTCACAATTGCCATTACGAACTGCTAAGAACGCCGTACGAACGATTTTTAGACAATGGAAATTCGGGAAGACAAAAGAAAAACAGGGAGATTCGTACGAAATTATCGTTCGTACGAACCTTTATGACCTTAGCATTAGTTGTAAGACTGTTTTTCTTATTACATGTCTTTATGTAATTTGTATACACACTTACTGTAAGCGCTGTGGGCCTTATGGGTAAAGGCGCGGTATGCGTAATAATAATAATAGCTTCAAGGAGCGACTGAGCTCGATCTTCACTTCAATGTTTCAAGTTTCAGGCTGAGACATGGTCCAAGCTTTCAACAGTTCAGTTTTTACAGTAATGATGCATTGATGTCAAGTTCACGTTTGTGGAAGCCATTAAAAGGTACTTCTAAAAATGTTCGATCTGTATATATCTAAGAAAGGGATATTGATTATAGAGTTTTATATATCATAAATGAAATGGAATTTTTTGCTATTTTCGGAAATCTTTGCGCTGTAAATAAATCTTCGTAAAGACCAGTTTTGGAAACGCCCCCCCCCCCCTCTAAAAAAATAAAACGGAAGCTCTTATTACCAATTCTGTGAAAGAATATGTTTTGACTAATATGTGTTAATACAAATTTTTGCCGGGATACCGCCTATTAATTGATATATTTGGTAAATTATTATACTCTATCTGGACTGGATAGATATCGCGCACGTGTCGCGTAGTCCCATATACATCTTTCTGTGTTCAGTGCTTGTAACTTTACCAAGACTGGGCCAAATTTCTTATCATTTTGATGATACAAGAACCTTGCAGTACACACCAATGCTTATATGCTATAGAGTGGTGAAGTGTGACGTCATCAAAAATCTATTTTTAGAATTTCTAAATTTTTTCTTCATATTCCGAAAGAACATAAAAAATAATGTCCAAATGTCGAAAACCAATTGAATATGTTAAGTATTGGCCGAGATATGACCATCTGAATGAATATATGTCCTATGGGAACTCAATGTTATGTGCTCTGGCTCCTAACCATTAGGAGCCAGAGCATATAACACTGAGTTCCTATGGGGAGTATATTTATTCAGATCGTCATATCTCAGCCAATACTTAAAGGTAAAGACCAGTATTGGCAACGCCCCAATTTCAAAAAATGAAATGGAAGCTCTCATTACCAATCATGTGAAAGAATATGTTTTGACTAATACATGATGATAACAAATTTGCCGGGAAACCGCCTACTAATTCATATATTTGGTAAATTTATTTCTCTCATGGTCTGGTGAGAGAGATAGGGTAGTCCCATATACATCTTTCTGTGTATAGTGCTTGTAACTTTACGAAGAATGAGCCAAATTTCTTATCATTTTGATGATTCCAGAACCTTGCAGATGCTAGATGCTAGATGATCGACCTTTTCTGATCAATTCCACAACGTTTCTTTCACAATGCAATTGCATGACCATTACTGGTCTTTACCTTTAACATATTCAATTGGTTTTCGACATTTGGACATTATTTTTGATGTTCTTTCGGAATATGAAGAAAAAATTTAGAAATTCTAAAAATAGATTTTTATGACGTCACAGCTTCGGTACTCTATAGATGATCAACCTTTTCTGATCGATTCCACAACGTTTCTTTCACAATGCAATCGCATGACCGGAACTGGTCTATACCTTTAATGCAAACACAACGTTCGGTTTCATGATGCTAACTGAATTTCTCATAAAATGACCCCCCCAAAAAAGAGAGAAAAAATGAATTGCAAGTAGAATATTTGGTGCTGAGGGAAAAAATGGTTAGAACAACTCTTTGTAATGTACAAAGAATAGTAGAAGGTTGGATGAAATTACAAAGAGAGAAATAGGAAAGTTAGGGAATAATAATAATAATATCTAATATTTATATAGCGCTTCATACAAATGTCTCTTATTTTTTCACACTGGCGATATTTTGCTTAACCCGTACTATAGGTGGGGTTAAGGGGGGACTTAGCCCCACCTATAGTACGGGGTTAAGCCTATTCCACTTTCTGTTCAGACTGGCTTTTACCAAATTGGGCTAAAGTTGGCTAACCCCACCTATAGTACGGGGTTAACTAACCCTGCAAAATAGCAGGGCTAACTCCGCAATTGTGGTGCTAACTCCTGCTAACCCCGCAATTGCGGTGCCAAGCAAATGAATGAGAACAGAAACGAAAAATAGTCCGGTACTACGCAATGAATCGTATCTCAGCTGGCCAGATGCGAAGTATGTCCAATCATAACATTCACGATATCCGGGGTTAACGAATCGCAGTGAGAACAGCGTGAATTTTCTTATTCCGGAATAGGCGCTAGTACGGGACTAAAAACAGCGTGTGTGAAAAGCCAAACAAAATAGTCCGGGGTTAAGGATAGTACGGGGCTAAGCAAAGTACGGGGTTAAGCAAAACCAGTGTGAAAAGAGTATAAGCGCGTTATAAATATACCATTACCCCGGTCATTGGATTCAGTGCTTGCCCGCACACACTGTGTGCACAATCTCCACTCCCTGGGGAGCATTCCAGCCAGGCGTTACTTGACGCTCAAAACTGTTTAACCAACAATGACGACCGCATCCTACCGGGTACCGGGAAGTGAAGAGGAGTTGGAAATCATATTAATATTTATTTCAAGTTGTTTTCAAAACAATGCAAGCCTATTAACATCATCTCACAGTCCTTTGTTTAAGGTTTCACTGAAATAGGAAGAGTTTCGAGTAAAACCAAGGATTTATCACAGAGCAAATCGGTTTACGATAAATAAGAATCTTACTTTCATTTCCATTGTTTTGGTTTACTTTTAAAGCTCGTTTGTTTTCAAGAGTGGATGCGAGTTTGATGCGAGAATGAATTAAACCGACTTATTTTCGAGGTTTAAAGAGGGTTATCTATTTATGATCTTGAGTATTCTTGACCGACTAGTTTCAGATACTGCATGTGCTTTTCAAACGTCCTTCTTCCTCCAGTCTTTCTATCCGCAAAATACATTTATAGATGACTGCAATAATAAATGCATACCATTGAAGGAAAGACGGTATTTTCCTGTACTGTGTAATTAGCAGTGGTATTATCGGCCTTCTCGGCATGTATGTTCCAGCTTATCTTTTTTGTCTTAAATGACGCCGAGATCAGGTCCATGCTACGAATCTGCTCGTTTGGGCATAACGTTGGTGGTGGATGTGACCATCATGGCCTTTGCAAATTTGAATTTCAAAAATCATAATAAGTCACATGAAGTTCATAAAGACACGATTTGCAAGTGAACATGTATTTCTGCTTACCTAGGTTTTTATATTTTAACATATTTAATTGCATAGCAAACATACTGTCTGTAGGTCGATTAATTTACTATAAAGAAAACCAGTTAATATGGAAACACTAGTGAAACACATGTATCTCAGGGATAGTGGAGCATTTTTAAAGAGTGGGGGGGGGGGGGTTACCTGAGAACAAAAAGAGATCCACAAGGTCTGGACGCACTCCACAATTGAATGTTTGTTTGGACATAAATGTGAATAAGGGAAATGAAAGATTAATGTACTGGGCTGTAGCTGGAATTATGGGGGTGTGAAGACTAGAGGAATGATCAGATAGTGAGGAAGAGGTTATGATTATGAAGCTACATGTAGCTGCATGATATGTTTAATACAGGCAATATTGAGTGATGGTCTGATCATGTGGTATTTAAGTATGGAACTCGTGCATATCGTGTGGTTAGGTGGAGTGTGTCCAGGCTTCGGTGGCCCTTGACAGGACGAATTTGGTCTCGGCAGCTAGGGGGACTCCACATTGAAACAGTATTCTATTTTTGTTTTCTCTCCGCTATGGCTTCGTATTGCGGTATATAGTATGTTAATAATTTAAATATATCTTGTATTTCTTGTCACTTTTTTATTTACATATCTTGCTTGTTGTTTGCCAATCATTATTGATGATCTGTAAATATTTTGATATTAGTTTCGATTTAATAAGACATACAACAACAACAAAAAAGAAAAAAAGAGACCCACAAAGTATGACGCAAAACAGGGGTAAAATACATTTTGAGATATTGAGACCCCAACATTCTAGTTAATACGTAATATCAAGGATCATCTGCGACATTGTTTCAATCTTTACATAGACCTGGATGTCCCTTTAAAAAATATTATTTTGTATGCATTAACCCTGTCGTTTGTCATACTGTCTCTGCAATAGTTTTCGTTGAATTTGTGAATTCACGTTACACCGTACTTAATGTGTGGTTTTCAGTACAATCCCATCCTTAATATTATAATCTGCTTGAATTCATAATTACATATATATATATATTTGTTTAAAGAAAAGAATGTGTTTGAAATACATAACAGTTTTCTTCTTCTTCCATTTCTTTCTCTGTGCAGGTAATATCAGTGAGAGCTGCAGTGCTGTGAGTTGATTGTAAAACCAGAAACGGCATTAAATGAAATACCAAAACAACATTAAGAAGATGGGTAGAAGGTGTCATTTCCAAGGGTCCCTTCGAGGGGTCATGATTTGGGGGGCTTGGCTGACCATAATATTCGTATGGACTTGTTCCTACTTCATGGCTGACAAAACAAGCAAGCTACATCGGTGTACTCTGGAGAAAATACCTTTGAGAAAACAAAGCGAAGAAGCAGTCACAAGGGCATCGCCCCAGTATCCCCTCATTGATCCACACGGCCCGCCCTCTGCGGACACCCAAGGGAAAAAGGTGGAGAGTCATCCAGAATTCTATAACCGATACTGGCCGGTAAACTGTAGTGCAGTCTTTGAGGAAGATGTACAGGAGATTGCACGTGTGGACGCTATGCTAGAGAAGGAGAGGCAGAAGTCAAAAAAGGGTGAAATCGACATTGCGTCAGACACTTTGGTCGCAAACTTTACCCAAGAGTGCGAACATTATAAGACAATCCGAGGTTACCCAACAAAAGTACTAAGTAAGGAGGAAGAGGAGTTCCCGCTTGCGTTTATTATCCTTACCCACAAGAATGCTGCACAAGTGGAACTGCTTTTCCGTGCTATTTACCAACCCCATAATGTATATGCCTTCCATCCAGATGGCAACTCGCCACGAGAATTTCAAAGAGCTATAAGAAACATGGCAAGTTGCTTTGACAATGTGTTCGTTTGTTCCAAATTAGAAAAGGTAGAGTATGCCGGTTTCACGCGCCTCCTTGCAGATATCAACTGCATGCACGACCTGGTCAATCATTCTGTGCAGTGGAAGTATGTCATCAACCAGTGCGGTGAAGCATTTCCACTGAAGACCAATCTAGAAATGGTCAAAATGATCAAGGCTTACCACGGCCGCGTGGATGCTGAATCAAACGACCCACCCCATAAACTATCCAGGTTTCACAAGCTCTCCTCCAGATACACCTCCTTTAACAAAACTGAAGACAGACTAAATCGCTACCCGCCACCAGGAAACATCACGCTGCACTCTGGGAACGCCTACAACACTCTCAGCAGAGAGTTTGTCGACTACGTTTTAACGGACAAGGAAGCTGTTCAATTCCTGAGCTGGATCAACATGACGAGTTCCCCCGATGAACACTTCTGGGCGAGTCTCCGTCGCTACCACAATGCACCCGGATCATATCCTAACGTCACGCACAAGGATATCAACACCAGCTTCGTCAAATGGAGCGGGGAGAAGGCGGGTAAAGAATGCGTCGGCAAGTATGTCAGAGGCATCTGTGTGATATCCACAGGATACCTACCCTATGTGTCCCGCGTGCCCAACCTATTTGTCAACAAAATTCATTACTCTCATGATCCAGTTACGCTACAGTGCATGCAAGAACTGCTGACGAACAGAACTAGGAATCCACAGCTCATGCTTCAATATTACAAAGAATTTCCGCCCAAACGTGCTTGGTACTAAATAGGGAGGAAGAAAAAAAAGGTATTCACAATATTTTGGCACTCATTGGGAATACGTTTAGTCCTTTGATATTTTATTTTGCCTTCGTAAACATGCGCATTCCAGCCTGAGGGCAACGTTTTTGTTCGTCAAATTGCAATTATGTACTCTGTACTCTGT